>JAQIWP010002175.1:0-11824 GCA_034695525.1 Euzetes globulus
AGAGAGAGCGAGAGAGAGAGAGAGAGGGAGAGAGAGAGAATTTTGAATTTCTTGATTTTTGTTTCCCAGAACCAATTCGAAAGTCATTAAAGACAGCGAACAAAAAATTTTAAAAATTTTGAATTCATTTAAAGTTTTTTATAATTATGTTCAGTATATAAAAACCAGTGTTTATTATAAGAGTATATAATTTTAATTTTCATTGAAAATTCAATTTACATTCAGTCCAGAAGCTAATGAATCAATTAGAGCCAACACATAGCACATACACACCAGGAGGACTGGGAACCAAAAACAAACAAAAAGAGAGCCACAACCAGTTAATAGCATGGTAAGACCATAGCTCATTCTGTAAACTGTAGTAGCAAGCAAAGGCTGTGGGTTCGCGGCCTTTACCCACGATCGTTCTTTGTTGAAAGACTTCTTGCTTGTTGAATGAATTTAATTGTTAAAACTCTGCCTGTTGAAAATTAACCTAAGGTTGAGCAGGCTCAGAGTGCAAAAACTATAAATTCAATTCAATGGAAAGACAGCGTGGAGTGAATGGGGGAAAAAATTGTATAATTCATTATCGTTTGACCGCAAGGGTTAAGGTATGGGTAATAAAGTATTAGAAGAAATCACTTTTCATAAAAAGACTTCTTATAATTTGAGTATTTCTATTAAGAGATTAAACATTAAGATATTCTAATTAAAGCCATTAGTGACTGATATTTAACTAAAAACATTTAAAACCAAAACGACTTCACTGACGAAAGACTGCTCTTTATATTGCACTCATCACTGATTCAGATGAGTTGCGACTAAAAAAATTAGCTCTTGATTTGAATCAATCGGTAATTTATATAAAAAATCCTAAACATCACCTGAATATTAAACAACAAGAAACCACTCTTCAAGTAAGCTACAGATTACTTGATGAAAGTGTTCGGTTCAATAAGTACGTGTGAATGTTCTTTGCATATAAATGAGCATTTTTTTAGTTTGCTATAATTAGTATGGAATCATCTATGTTAATTAAAAATATTTACTATATTTAACTAATTAGTTTTCTTCGTATTTTAATTTTTGTTTACTAGTAATTCAATTTAAAAATCAATAATTAATTTTGTTGAATATTCAAAATAAAGCCCTGGAAATACAATCTTGGATACTTAGATTTAGAATAAAAGTGCCTAGCTATTAGTTCAAACGTGTGACGTACTAAATGATTGCTTTTTAAAAAGTTATTAAAGATTTTTGTGCTAATGTTTAACGCGAAAGACATTCGCATTTGATATGATCTCCACTAACATAAAGATTGTGAGAATAACTCCGAAAAAACAAATTTAAATAAAAATTAAATTAATATTAATTTAAGCGAAGAAAAGGGATATCAACGACGAACCAGAGAGGAAAAGAGGGAACGACAGAAGAAAAATATTTTAGTCAATTAAAAAGCACTCATAAGTTATTAAAATATGTTTTTTGGCTCTGTCTGTGCAGATACGGAATGATGCGAATCGTAAAAACATATCCAAAAGACTAATAGCACAGACACACAATCATAACAGGAAAGACAGTCACCAAAAAGTAATAAAAGTCTTCCCGTTTTTAATTGTCTAATCGTTTAGTATTTATTCTTAACTATCCATTACTTAAATGCTTTTTATACCAAATAAATGATAATTTTTTTTATTCATTTAAAAACCTTTTCAAACAGAAGTGGAGAAGAGATTAGAGGTATCTCTGATTGAAGAGAAAAAAAATTGTTTAAACAAAACCATAAAAATTTTTAACAAATAGTAAATTCATGGCTAAGAGCGGGAAAGTTGTGCTCAGTTTTGTTGAAAAAAAAACTTTTTATATGACCTAAAGATATTTCCAAAATGTTTTACTATTGAAATAAATTTTTAAGAGCTTTTTATGGCTGTCGGCCCCAAAAACCACGTTTTCTATTATATCAAACTGTATTTTATTGTAATTTTTAAGTAGTTTTCAGTCGCAAAGAGGTGAGAGGTCTGTCCTCATTCTGCGTGTTTTTTGCCAAATCTCATCGCTATCTGTGCGCCACTTCTCTAATGTTTTTTGACAAAATTACATAAAGTTTTTTTGTCGAAAATAAATTGCAAGAGCAGACCATCTCATTGACGGCAAATTAGTGCCGCGTCCTCCTCGATCAGAAGAGAGAGTAAGAGCACTGGCAGAGAGAGAGCTCAGAGCTCACAAACCGAGTAAATGTGAGCAATTGACGCACCGATGAGTACGATTGCATGCCTTCACCATCGTTACCATCAGCTAAAAACAGCAAAGAATTACATTTGACAAACACCAGAGGAGTGCACACAAACCCCTCTCATTTACTACAAAATTCATTGTTTAAAACGTTATCCATTGAGGAAAAACACTTCTAACGTGAAAGCATTTATTAAACACCTAGAATAAGGCATAAATGACCCCTCATAAAAGAGTTCTTGCTTGTTGCTGTTGCTCTCTGGCCATCATTGTCTGCACAAAATATTTGCTTTTTGTCTGTACTTCCAGTGAAACTCTTAATGAATGGATTGCAACAGAAAGCTATCGCCTCTCGACATCTCTCCAGAATCGGCTGTTCAGATGACTGTCACGAATGCCAGTTATAGTCACTACAATTCTGCGACTCTTTCTCAACTCATCTCACAATTTATTTGAATCTTTGTTCTTTTTCTTAAAAAAACTCTTTCGTTTTTATTTCTCTTTTCATTTGGTTTCTATTCATAAAGAAAATAATTTTTCTTTCCATTCCTATGTCTCTCTGTTTTTCCCGAAACTCTTATTATCTCTTATTTTACTTAAATTTTATTTGTTCTTCAATTCTTGCATTTCATTAATTAGTGTCCAAAACAAGAAATAAATCCATTATTTCATTTCGCGTCTCGTCTTTTGAATAAATAATAGACTCTTTTTCTCTGTATTTGTTTTTCTCAAACAAATTATGTTTAAAGTTTAGACTCAAACATACCATTGTTTTAAAAGTCAATTCAATGGTCTCTCTCTCGCTCCCCTCCCTTCCCTCCCTTCCCTCCCAGTCTTAAAAATTATTTCAAAAAGGGAATGACTGCTCATTAAATTCGATTAAGATCTCAAAAACTATAAGTAAGGATAAAATCTTGGAAAATTGAAAGCAAAATTTCATTCCTTTCTTACGCAGTCTGTGTCTCAGCGCTGAGAGTTTGTACGAAACAAAAATCATAAGCAAAGAGTATATTGTTTTTCGTCAAAATCATGTCTTGAATTCCTAATTAACAACCCTTTTATTGTTTTCATTCGAGGCTCGAAATTAAAAGATTAAAAAAATTAAAACGATGTTAATATCGAGAAAAACAAATTGAATTTGCTAACTCCTAATTTATTAGATTACGCCCTTGTCCTTTTTATTTGTAAATGTTTGCTGGTTGGCTCGCTAAAATATTTTGATTAAATTTAATGCTTGCATCAAAGTTCAAACAGCTGCTATCAGAAATTGAATCTGGTTTTTAGCAAGATAATTTCCCCCAGTCTAATTGAGCTTTGCAATTAAAACCCTGCAAATTGTTGGTCGAGTTTTGACGTTTTTAAAAGGTAATATTTATCACAAAAAATAACAAGCAGTCACTAAATGATAATAAGTCACGTCTCGGCAGAAGTGCTATAAATTTATTTTTTCCGCTCATAAACTCACGACTCATGTGTACGGCCTTACGGTTTGTGTCGGGTTTGACGCTCAATAGTCCATGTTTTGATGCTTTGCATAATAATTGATCGAAAGTCTCTTTTCTCGCACTCGTATGGTGTGAACGCATCGATGCCTTCCTCTTCTAGCACAGGGTTTTTGTGATTGTCTGCCAGTCATGACCAAGGGGGTTTAGAACAAGCCTTCCAGAAAACTGGAACATTTTGGAATTCTCTCCAATTTTTTCTTACCAAAACTGAAAAAAGCATACCTGATCCCATTCCTGAAACCAGATAAGCTTGGTTATTCCCCCAACTGTGTGTGTGAATATGTGCAGTGCTTTTTTTTGTCAAATACAGTAATCTTTTTAAACACTTAGAATAACAATTTAAATACAGTATAAATAGTATATAAGAACACAATTGAACTCAATTTTATTGTTCAATGAAGCGCTTCCGATACAATTTGCCAACAGAATAGGGTCTCACCTCTTATGCTGTGCAACAAAACAAATCCAAATACATTTTTCATTTAACAAATTCACATATAAAGGAAAGTTATGGTGTGAATCAGTGGCAACACAGTATTTGACTAGAGCCTATGCATGTGTGCGAATATGCCATGCTCATTCAAGTGCTTTATGCCCTAACCATCTGACAAATGTCCTAAATTTTAATATACCTTTTCCACCGGTGCGCTCATTTAAATATCCATTATTATTGATATATCAATTGTATGCAGGCATACCTTTCCCCAATAAAATATATTCTGTTCACTATATATATAAGGCACTGTTCATAGCTATAATCCATTTCTAAGGGTCGCCAATAGGAGTTAAAGTTTGCATATATTTAACATTTAAATAACAGTTATTATTATTATTAAAACCACTTCAACCTAAAAAATGTCTTTCCATTAATAAACTGAAAGTAGATTTTACAATAACTTTGCAAAACATTATAGAATTTTACAGATTCTAAATATTTTCCTATTTTTCTGATGAATTCCTTCAGTGAAAGAAAGCATAGAATTCTTACTCTTTTATTAGTTTTAGACTTATATTAATCTTCGCTTTTCTAACAGAAAAAAAAATTCAAATGAAAAATAGAGTTATGAATGAAGTCATTTGTTATACATCTTTGACAATCGAGATCTCTCTCTCTCTCCCTCCCTCCCTCTCTCTCCCAGGTCTGCAATCGAAGCAAATCTTATTCTGACTTGAAAACAGCACATCTAATGTATACAAACGATAGACCAGATCTTTTTTGGCTGAGAATATGACATAAACTGAAACATTTACTACTTGTACAGAGAATTGCGAAATTAATTTCAAGAAATATAAGCAAAACAAACATTAAATCAGAGCCAACACAACATAAGAGACATTTTAAAATAATTTATGCGTAAAAATGCATTGAAACGATGCCATTGTTTATAAACAACAGTAGTTTTTACGTGAATTGTGCCAGAAAAAAGTTTGTTTCCAAAATAAAAACCAATAGAAAGACTATTTTATTGATTATAATCAGTGAGAAAAATCGTAAAACTGTCTCAGATTTTTTTTATTATTATTGTTATCCTGCAGAAAAAAAAACTATAGCATTTCACTGAATGCGAACCAATTCTTGAATTCATTCGATAATTGTCTTTGAAATCTGAATTTCTTTTCATACAAAACACTTTGGGCTATGATTTCCTGTGTATTGAAAAACATTGAGAGCGATATGTATTTGTTTTGCAACAGAAAAACGGCTATAAATTTCATCAAACAATATAACAATAATTTTCTTAAGATTTATGTGATTCACACCATTAGACCAGAGATTGTTTTCAGTGATAATATGACGTTATGTGACGGCAGAGTCAACGGCAAAGTTATTGCCAGAGAGTTATGACTGAGTGAGCGGTGCATGACTTCAGGTTTACTTTCCAATTGAACAGGAATAGGATCCCCGCCTAATATACTGCACTTCACTGGCAGTCAGTGCCAGAGAGCCAAGAGATGATCAAAAAGCCTTAATGTTAGTGCACTTTATGATAGGACCGCTTCAAATAGAAATCAGTTCCAGTGGTCTGGATATCAGGTCTATAATAGACATCATACGGGATAAGCAGCAGAGTATACGACTCACTGACACAATAAACTACAGTCAAATGGTTGGCCCTATTATTGTTACACTTACTGGTCGTATAGTAGAATGCACAGCATAAAAGTCATATTCCCCAAACGGGGGCTCAAAAATCATTGTTATTATTCGCCTGATTTCATCCATATGTCTGTGCCGTGCAATACACTGAAAGGCCTTTCTCTTTGCAAAATCATTATCTGTGTTACAGTAGACCTCATTTACAACTTCATCCTTACATATCTCTGTCCCCTATCGATGGCCACGTGTCAGGTACAGCACGTGGCCATACTCCTAATGTTTGGACCACTCATTCTCTGTCTGTTAGGCTTCCAATTTGAGGCCAACTCTGACATATCCACTACTATATTATCAATACTTCCTCTACTCGCATGTATGGACCGCTGGCTGTGCTCTACTCGTACGCAGAGTTTGGGAGCCCCGGACATCACCGCAGCCAACACTATATAATAGATATATCAAAAGTGCAATAAATTAAAGTCTGATTTTAACAAATAAATAATGCCTTCCCTTCACATCAGTCTTATTTTGGAAATCAGGAAAAAGACTTCTTTAGTCCAATATTTCACCGAAAGATAAAATTGGCAAAAGATATTTGACTTATGGACTGACAGAGAGGTCGTGACTCTCACATGATATTTGATATGAAGGAAAAAAATTAATGATAATCTATTCGCTCAATATTTTCATAGATCACAATATGAGTTTGAAAAACAAAACTAACATTTTTTGTTGCATAAAAACGTCTAATTATTCTCCCAAAAGCCTAAACTTGTCTTTCATATAACGATAGAAAAGTTAGTAAATAATTTTTAGACTGGATCATATTATTGGAAGATACTTTTAATGAGTGTGCGGTTTCTGGTAGCCCACCATAATCACCAAGATCTATAAAATGCGAGGGCGGAGGGAAGGATGTTCTTTGTTTGACTCCAATTATAAATTACAGTAACTTTTATTTTCGGGGCCATAATTTTCAGACGATTTGAGAATTTGCCGAAGATATCAGATCTTCATTAATTATAACCATATTTTTTATGTGACACCCCTTCTGTGGTGGTCCCCCTATACCCAGTGGTGTGCTAGTACTTAAACTGGCGATAGCTCGGAATAGTTATCCGATTGCATCTCTCATTGTATATCATATTATTTTAATCTTCGCTTATTGTGTATGGAATTAGTCTCGTATTACCCCAGGCTTTAGGCATAACTCCGGGCGTATGGCCGGACCGGTTAGCTCACGACTAATATTTTTGGCCATCAATCTAATTGGTGCGACAAAAGGCACCGTTTCTTTCCGGTAGAGGTGACGGCCCAACGTTATAAAGACTTGTGCCCAACGACAAAGTGATGTATACCTAATGGAAGTGGAGGTCAAACCGCGCGCTATTAATACCCAAATCATAGGCAATGAACAGAATAAAAAAGAGAGGAATCACATCAGATGTCTGACCCTTAATATAAAAACGTTAGAAACAGAGACCGACACATAAAACCGCAATAAATCATAAATTTTCAGGACATAAAAAAACAGTCATTGAAGTTATGATAAAAAGTTTAGATAAAATAATAGATTGAATAATAAGTGACTCCTATTACTGGTGTTTGACAGCACTCACACATTAGCCATGTATTCGGCTCCGAACCACCAAATCATACATATTTTGCACTTATTTTTTATTCATATCTCATAACTCATACGAAAACTAATTCATTATTTATAGACTTTTTAGTGAATTATACCAAATATTTGCAAAATTATATACAATTGAAAAAACTAATGAAGTTTTCTTCCAAAGTTTAAAAATTTTGACAAATGAACTAAAATACTGATTAAGACAGGTATCGGTCTATCAAAATGTTACTGTTTTTTCAGACTTTAAGACATAAGACATAAGTCTCTCACAATTGGAGGGATTTTCAATAGTTTTTTTTTGAGGGCAAATATTGAAACAAACAATAAATCAAAATAAGTTTAGAATTCAATCTTTTTTCAATTGAATTCAATTTTTAGATAAAAAAATTATTTTCTTCGCTCAGAAACTGATTTGAAAAATAAGTTCAAAAACTGTTCGGCGAAGACATGAATTTTATTTGAAAATTGTCTAAAAAATTCTTATTTGATTTATTTGATGGCAAAATATAACCCAATTTCATGGGATTATATAAGTCTGAGCTCAGACTCTATGTGAGAATTACATTCAATTCAATTATTTGATATCATTTTTAATACCATTTTTAGATAAAAAAGAGGTTGAGTTTTGGGGAACGGCAGTTGAGCCGTCATTTTGAAGATCTTTCCGAAGGATTTATAGAAAAGGCACTCTTTCTGTCGAATCAGAAGAAGCCTTTCCTCAGTCGATGTCTTATTAAAAGTCAGATCGATATCTGATGTTAAGAAATATAAAGTGAACCAACAAAATATGAAACCCATGAAAGTCATGGCATCGGAACGGCTTTCCATTGAATATCAAATCAAAATCTCAGTCATTAAAGAAATATTTTAATTTCGACTTCAATTTAACTTCAAATTTATTTTTAAACTCATTTTAATTTCACTTTTCTTTCCATAAAAAATAAATTATTCTCAAAATCAGACATATTTTTGACGAAAATGAAAATCAAAAAAAGAAATTCTGTGAAACTCTTTAAACACAAGACATGCCTTATTTAGGGATGAGCTGAAAAATCAAATCCTGATTTCAATTAAAAAGAAACTAAACTTGTAAAGTGTTTGACCAGAAAACAAGACTCAACTCTTGTTTTCATTGAGGCTTTGATTTCACATTTGAGAACAAATTGGGTTTTAAAATATGCACAGAATGTGAGACACAAAGGATATTGAATATCACTGACAACTCATTAATGGTCGACAAGAGCACAAACCTATTATAATATTGGTCTTGCGATAAAACGCCAGTACTGGTATAACAAATGATGTGTGCACTGGAGACCCGGCTATGGATACAAGAATAATATGACTAATAATAATAAAAATCTGTATAATATTATCGCACATCTGATGCATAGAAATGTGTTATACACTATGTCTGTGCATCTCTTGGTTCACCCAATGCCCTATCTATGCTGAGGCTCTGTTGCTGAGCAAAGCCCAACACACATCCAAAGCATAAGTCAGTGCTCTGTTCCTAAACCTCTTCTCAACATTTATTTCAATTCGTTAGTGAATTTAGTACTGAGAAAGTTATCCTCTCTTTTCTCTACTTTCTCTCTCTTTATAGATATTATATTCTATGGATATTCTGTGCAATAGTTGTGCTCAAACACACAACAGAGAACTTGACTCAACATTCTCTTTGAGCTGATGCACAGAGAACAGCGCACAGAATAAACTGAGCCTTAAGCACGTATTCAGGCGTTCAGATATATTTGACGTTTTCTCTTCTCTGTTCTGTTCCTCATTAGTGACGAAACAGACAAATATAGAGCTGAAAATAGAGACAAATTTTTATAACCAGAGCATTGATTTTCATCATATATTCCCAGCCATATATTCCATGTCTCAATTGTTGAACTGAACCAGTTTTCTGCCAAAAATATTGCTTTTTTGCTCATTTCTTACCATTCATTGAGCACAGAATCAATTTGACTGAATGAGAAAAAAAGACATAATTCACCCGAAAAAAGAGGTTTTAAATCCACTCTTCATTTACTCATCTCTTTTCCGGCGTTTTTGCCACACAAGAAATGTTTGCCGCAAATTATCGACGAAAAATAAATGCAATAAAATAAATATTATCCCGCATTGGAATTGCTTGTTGACTCGATTATTTATCTTCTCAGTTGTGTATTTATCACTAATTAGCGAATTTTTTCGGCAAAAAATCAAAAGCCAGAAAAAATTGATTGAAAAGTAAAATATATGCAAAAATTCAGTTTAAAAAATTTTCATCGAATCTCAAAAATATCTTGAATTAGTTAAGAGCAAAAGCATAGCATAGCATCTATTAAGTATTATTATAGGGTCTGATTTGATGGACTCTTCATCAGTCAAGTAAATGTGAGGTAGAGAGGGAGAGGGACAGAGAGAGAAAGAGAGAGAGAGAGGGGGAGAGAGAGAGAGAGAGAGACTCTATTTTTTTGAATAATTAGCACATTTTGAGAGAGAAAGAACTGGGTTAAATATTTTTTTTAGTGAATATAAACTTTAATTAAATTGAAAATCCATAAAATTTAAGATAAAATGACAATGTTAAACATTTTTGACTCTACTATTTTGCAGAGAATTATACAATCTTGTACAAATCTTTAAAATAATGATGTTCTGTAATAAGACTTTTAACCTCAAAGCTATTGCACAAGTTTTGGGATGAAATAGACGGGAAGCAATATATCCATTGCATCTATAGAACAGATATTTATATAAAATGTAAATTTAGCGCGCAAAAATAATAATCAGAATAAATAACATGGAATCCGGAAACCGTAGCCTTGGATTGAGAATGTGTGTGAAAGTTGCAATTTTCATGAGATAATCAATGCAAAAAAAAGTCTTTTAGTTAAAAGGCCACCAAGGAAAAACAAATGTTAGCCTATTATCAGTGGTCACTATCTGAGCGGTCATTACTTTAGCAAATTAGTCTGGAAGAGGTCTGTCTGTCTTACGTCCAAAGCCCATCACAAAACTCTTATATGAATGACTGTCTTATCACATATTTTGCTCAAATAGTATATTAGTTTTTGTTGTCCAAAATGTTTGGCGTCAATGGCCTATCCATTTGGGTGGCCCTATGGATGATCCACTACATTAACGCTGAGATATGCCCATCGTTTGGATGCCCAACACACACACATAGCACATACTGAGCACAGCATATCAGCATATTATACAACTGAATAATTATCCACTCAAAGGGTTTTTCACACGATTGCGATGCAAACAATTTACTCTTAGATAATAAACAGCAGAAAAACGACAAATACATCACTTTTTCCATTAATTAACTCTTGGTCTCCGAAAAGATTCTTTTATCAGATATCTTGCAATTTCCTCTCTGCTTCAATCGGTTTAATAACAGCACAACTAATCAGAAAACTCTTGTTTTGCATTTGATTAGCATTTTATCTTTATTTCAGTAACATCCTAAATATGCAAGGTCATCAGCTCAAAGACAACTATAGTTTTAGGTACAACAAGAACTCTGGATGTTATACACAATCTTTTTTCTAAATCAAAATTTTCAGGATTCTAAAGAAATAATAAACAGGAAACTTTTAAACTAGTTCATTTTTTAATTAATTTCTCTTATTTTCGAAATGTTTTGTCTTCTGATCTCATTTTAGACAATTGTTTTAATTTATTAAATGATGTTTTGCTAGTATATTGTTTAAACTGCTAGAATATCTAGAAATAACTAGCTAAAAAAGATGATATTATCGGAGATATTCTAGCAGTTTTAACAATCATTTTCATATTTTTTAAGTATGATATGAAGTGACAAAAAATCAAATTTAATCAAATTAATGGTCAATTATTTTCTAATTACCAACTTTATTCAGTGATTTCAATAACCTAGTTGAAAATAGCCTAGAATACTAATTAAAATTGATATTATATTCGAAAAATATTGGAAATTCGATAAACTTTATTAAAAACAAAAACAAAATAAAAAGTGAACCAAAAATAGTCTCATTTATGTCCGAAACTCTTATTATATTTTAAAATTTAATTAAATTTAATTTAGAAAATTATAGGAAAAAATTGTCTTCAATTTCGAAGTGAAATCATTTCAATTCTTCTTATTTATCAATTTCTGTCAATAAAATTAAATAAAATCTTATTTTTTTAGTTTTGTTGAGATTCGCTCCGAAAATAATTGTGAGAACATTTTTGAAACCGATTCCCATTCGAGAACCAAGAATAAACAAAAACTAAAAGTTTTGATCGAAAAACTTATGAGTATTTTATCGTAATTTTTATAATTAACTACTCATTAATTAGTAAGTGGAGAGAGAGAGAGAGAGAGAGAGAGAGAGAGAGAGAGAG
>JAQIWP010002176.1:0-11821 GCA_034695525.1 Euzetes globulus
AATCACTTTTATATAATCACATATCGGTTATAATCACTAGTATTTCAATACCCAATAGAATGCAATCATTGGATATACCATCCATTATATGATATGCTATTCGTGCAGTATTTAGGGTCCGTTAAATCAAGGATTCCGTTATCTATGATTCCGTTATTGAAAGGTATTATAACGTTAGAGAGCCATAGGAACTGCCGGTGCAGCGAAAATCTGTCCGTTAAATCAAAATTCCATTAATTAGTTGTCCTTATTTCGAGGATGGATTGTAAACACAAACTGTAAAACATTTCACTTATTTAATGAGAAATTCAATGTTTGTTATATCGAAAAAAATATTTTTTTATAAAATGGTTGAAACAACTTCTGACTTTTGGTCAATTAATTGATAAGTTTAATTAACATTTGATTAAATTAAGTCAAATTTTATTATGTGTAATATAGATATGAGGGAATCCGGTTAAATTAGAAGCCAATATGAGACTAAATTAAGGAACAAAATAGCTTTTTTGGCTGCCATTACAAAACATAACAATTTTTGAGGGGGGAGGGTCAGTTTCTCTACTTTTCAATGTGACAATTTTTTTCAAACCTAGGGGATAAATCATCAAATCTCAGATCTAAGGGGGATATTTCAGAAAAGATATAGATAACTCTTTAGTGCTTTTAAATAATATTCAAAACTTTCACTCAAAAACAAAGTTAAATTACTTATTATTTCCTGTAAGTACTTATTAATAATAATACTTTAAAGTTAAAGTAGTTTTATTGATCTCTCGTTATAATCCCCTCAATTTAAATGCATCAACCGGTGATTATAAGTGGAGTATACTTTATTAATAAATTAATTGAATTTTGATGCCAAACTTTGACTAACTTGGAATAAGTTTAAATTCTGTTTCAAACTGATTCAGTACTCTATTAGTCAAAGAAGGATTAAAACAAACAAGTCCATTTAAAGAGAATTGAAACTTAAATTATTAAAATTTGTTCATATTTTTAGAGATGGGTCAAAAGTACTTTCCTTAAAATTATAGTCCTTAGAGTTTGGAATCAATTTTTGTGAATATCATAGTCGGCACTTTGCAAGAGTCATCACTGAGAAAATCCAATCAATGGTGATAACAGTTGGCCCTTATTTTTAACTAACGTTAAATATATTTGCATCCATATTTCAAAAAGGTTTTTCAATAAAAGACAAAGTCATACAAGTTTTCCTTAAAAAATGGTCTTGAACAAATTGATCTTGTTGTGGCAATCAAGCTTAGCAATTTAAAAACTGCAAAACTGAAAGAGCATGGTGCATCAATTCGAATCCAATCGAATAAACATTGAAGATGGGATCTCCTCTTTTCTATTGTCCTTATCCCTATCTTCGTATCAAAATTGCTTTGAATAACAGCCTTAAAGCTGTCGTCTGAATGACCGGAATTGAAATAAATGTAAGCTGGGCAAAATGATACCAAAATCGGTGTACAAAATTAACAAAAACACTATTTTCGAATATAATTTAATAAAAACAATTGAAATACAACTTAAGAGGTTTTAAGACTAAGATTTTTATTGAATTTAGAGGTTTAGATGCGTTTCTATTGATTTTTATCCCATTTCTACGAATAAGTATTAAATCAAATTCTCATTCAAATAAAGATTTTAACGAATCGTCTGAATTGTCGACAATTTAATTAACTCTTAACTATTTTAAAACATAATTATGTAATGAATTCATTAGAAGGCGAATAACAAAAGGAAAGCCATCATAAGACAGAAGAGACCCATAGCCTCGGAGAGGGCGAACCCAAGAATGGCATATGAGAAGAGCTGTTGTTTCAGGGATGGATTGCGGGCATAGCCGATGATCAGACTGCCGAACACTGAACCAATACCAGCACCACTACCGGCCACTCCGACTGTTGCAGCACCGGCTCCGATGAATTTGGCGGCGCTATCGATATCGCGTTGGACTGCAGTCGAGTGAAGAGTTCGCAACAGTTGTAAGGAAACCATTGGCTTATCATTTGATGTCATCGTTTGACTACTCAATGGAGTGCCGTTCGAGTTAATAGCGCTCAGCAATGGTCGGGCAGCAGACGATCGGCCCAACACCTGAATTACGCCAATCAATGTTATATCTTCAGATTCAGACCATTTAAATCTTAATATCTTACCAGAGCTCGAGTCAAAGTATTTGGACACATGTTTAGAGCTATGAATGCCATCTCTTCTTCGCTTCGGTTTGTCTTTCGCTAACAATTGCTTGAAATCTGTTTAAATGCGAGTCAATAAGAAATAAGACAATCGATTAAATTAGGCAAAAGTTAAGGCTTTTGAGGACCGGCTCTAAAATGTGAGCTCAATGTTAAGCATAAGTAATGGCCGACACACTCAACAGCCATTCAAACCAATGCCGGCCTCTTTTCTACTCTTCTTTTGCTATTCATTTTCAATTTTTTTAATTAATTGCATATTCATTGCATTCCTCGACATTTGTTTAACAAATTATTTACAAAAATTTAATTGAAATGGCGATAAATTTGCCGAAAATTCAATTTAATTCAATCGATACTTACATCAAATGAGTTGTTGTCCGACTGAAGTGAACCTCTGTCTGAGCGCATGTCTCCTATATATCCTTCACTAAAGGGAAGGTCACCACAGATACCCCAGCAATACATATCATAACTTACGTTCACATGTTTTGCCCTTAACTTATGAATTTACTTTAAATTAATCATTGAATAAAGCATTGCTTTCCGCTACCCTTTCCTTATTTTTATCAATACGTCATTTATGCATAATTGAAATGACTAGTGATGAGCACTAAAGAGTTTGAGACTTAAGTCTGATCCGAATATTTAAATTTGTTTTAAACTTTAAAATGCTGTCAATTAAATTTTGTTAACTTCAAAAATTTATGATTTTATAAAATGTTGATTCATTTTAAATAAGCAAGCTAAACAATTCTATTCCATTTTAGTTGTCTATGAGTATCTAGAGTGGCCAAGCTGATTTAATTGAACTATTGTACAAGGGTTTGGAAAGAATGAATGAGTCAATTGCTTCAAAAATGAGGGCCATATGTGAGAAATTAATTGACTCGAATCGGACCGCTTTCCTGTTCTGTTGATTAATTGTCACAATTTATGAATAGAAACAAATAGTATTAAGTAATCTAATCCAGGGATGGCTAAAAGATACCCCCTAGGTTGCTTCTTTTGAATATCATCCCTGACTTAATCGTTTGTAATCATTTATTAGTAATAAATTATTACTAATAATTGTCTTTGAGAAGCCGCAAATAAAAAGTTGCTTGCTCTGAATAATGAATAAATGGATAATAATCAATTGCTAAACCATTGCTGAATTATTATCTTCAAATTTTACTTGCTAACCGAAAATGGCTTAACTTGATCCATTTTTGCGATTCTCAAAACTAAAGTAATCCTTTGCTATCCATTCTATGCAACAAAATAACCACATTTCATAAGTTTTGATAATAGAATTGTTGATCAACTCTTTAATAGATTATAATTAGAGAAACATTCCCATTTTCACATTGTATAATTTGACCCCGTCTTGGCACATATGTTAAATGATATAGCTAATTTCACATTTGTTTAGGGAAACAACAATAGAAATATGAACTATTGTACTTTTGCAAAATTATGCTCAAGGCTCATTTAAAATTATTAAATATTTTTTTTACTAGTCATATATTTATCAAATATTTTGTAAAATTACCTTGCTTTTACATTTTTATGGTTTAATGCATCTGAAGTGTAATTTTATGAACTCGATAACAAATTATAAGCTTATATAAAGTATTATTTTGATTTAATCTTGTGAAATCATATTGTCTATTTTCACATTTTATAATTTCACATAGGTGAAAGTCAGGTCCCAACGCTGTGAAATCAGAACAATGTTTTTGTAGTATTTTTAATTGTGTTTACATTTAAGACAAACCAATCGATTATTTTAAACAAAATTCTAAATGAATGTAAGGTCAGTGTCCTCTAAATCCTGGATTTCCTCTCAAAAGACTAAATCCTGAACTAAGGAAACAATAACAAAACCAAAGAATCTAATAAATAAAAGCATCTGGCTCACTATTGCAGCCAACACTTTCTCAAGGGAGTGGTTAAAATAATTGTAATAAATTGATCAATTCAAGTTAATTGAGTGGTATTAGTATCCAAGGAAAGTTTGGCATTATTTCAATTGGATTTGTTTTAAGGAAATAGCAGTCAATTGTGAAGAAGTGCCAAAAAATTAATTTCTGTTTTAGTTTTTGCAATAAATTCAAAGTTGACTCAAATTTCACGGCATTTGTTTGAAGGTTTAAATCCATTGATAGCCCATTTGAGTGGAGATCAAATTCAGCAATTAATTGAATAAATAGGTTCTCAATAAATGGGATGTCGATAAAAGGAATCGACTGTATTGACTATTTTTGGATAAACCATTGATATCAGTGTTGGTAAGTTTTAAGCCAATGGTTGAGACATTTATTGCGCAATTGCTGTGAATATGACAGCGATTGGCGAAAATGGCTTTTAATTGATTGACAAATGATTTGATTAATAATCGATAATTAATTATCTGAACTGATATTAAGACAATTGATGGCCAAAAATGGCTGTATTTCTGGTGAATACCTGCAAATTCAACAGCTGTGGCATCACTTTTCCCACTTTGACTGAACTCATCCGACACATCGAGGAAACACATTTGGGTCTGACATCAGAATATCACAAAATCGATTCATTGATTCATTTTGTTTTCATAGACTTTGATCCGCGCGCTATCGAAGAACACGAATCACAACAGCCGTCGTGTCTTCCAATCAGTTATATTCTCAGGTTTTCATCAATTAATTGATCTTTTATTAAATTTAAACTAATCTGAAGTTTTGAAACGAACGGAAAATAGGATTTTCGCGGATAACAGCCGTAAAGAGTCAATCAATGGAAGCCATAGTCAGTCGCGTAAAGGGGTTCGACCGCATTCGCCGGCACTTTCCCTCTGCAGTACTCCACCAACGGGTCAGACCTTGTTTTGTTCTATTTGATTGATTGCTAGATTGTATTAATAGGCAGCGAAATGGACGACGAGGACAACCGATCGGTTTCAGGTGAAAGTAGTATCGACTCCTGGGTTAACAACAATGTGGACAACGACTCCGCCAATGCTATTCTTAAGTCAGTTATACCTGTGCTCTGTCTGTCAATTGACTATTGATTGATTGATAGCAGAATAATGAATCCTCAGTCGAGCGCTAACACCAAAGTGGATGAGGCGGACAGACCATATGTCTGTACGACTGGCAATTGCAAGAAGAGGTATCGAAACTCCAATGGTTTGAAATATCACATCAGAAAAATACACAAAAATAGTCACACAATCGCCCAAAAGAAAGAGCCGGCGGTCAGGTATGGCTGAAGTAATTGAAATTTCGGAGATAACATGAATTGTGTGCACTTGCAGTCAAAACCCTCCAAAAGAGTACAAATGCATTTGCGGTAAAGTCTATAAGACTTCTCACGGACTCAAAAATCACAAAAATATTCACCACAACAACAATCAGACCACTCCTCAAAAGCAAAGCCAAAGTCAGGCCCAAACTCAAACGTCAGGTCCTCTTCCGTTGTCGATACCAATAGCTACACAAACAAGTCAAAGCTCAGCCCCAATACAGACCACTCAAACAACTCAGACCATTTCGAGTTCAGTCCAAACCAACACAACCATAATCGGAAAGAGTCCTATAATAAACGGCCAAACATTATCTTCAGCCACAAAGGAGAGCATTTTGGCCACTTTTGTCAGGTGCCGACCACTTCAAACACTGCCAACTTCCGGGTCGGGCGCTGGAGTTCAGACCCGAATCGATGGATTGCCTCTAATGCTGACATTGCAAACAGATGAGACCAAAAACGGGGAATCAGATTCAGTCACAAATGACAAGAAGATTCTGATAAATAGCAGTCAAGTCAAGAAATGTCCAGCAATAGCGGCGCCCACACTTCAACAGCATTTACTCAGTCCTATAGTAGGAAAGCCCACAATTAGTGTCACAAAAATAATATAATTTGTGTGAAACGAATCACTGAATCTTAAGTCACTAATTAGTCAATCGTTTAGAGTCTAATCATTTCTAGTCTTGAGAAAAACTCAACCACTAATGGCATTACCTCTTAATGTACAGTATTATCATTGCGTTCATCTGATTTAGTATTGGATTATCCGATGATACAAATAATCACATAATTGTCACAAATTCATGAATTAATTTATTTGTTTTACTTTGATTTCTGTGATAAATTCAATTCAAATTATTCAATGCTCTTATTTTGAATTCAAAACAATAGATGTGTTCACAAAACCGATTAATCAGATGTTTAACTGATTTAAGTCGCAATTGAGTCTGAAATATAGTGTGATATTTGATGGAAGTGTTCACTAAAAATGTGACTAAAAATGAAATTTTTCGAATTTACTGTCAAAACAAAATTTATTTTCAGTCAATTATAAAATGAGATTAATTTATGAAATGATTTATTGGTGTATTGAAAGTTAAAATCAAATAAAAATCTGATCATTTGTTGTCTTGAAAATGATTTAAGACAATTGGAAGCTCCAGTCATTAAATAGGTTTCCTACAGACGAAGAACACTGACCGGTACTCATAAGCCAGCATTGATTGAGGGTTTTGTGTGTAGTATGAGCTCACATTTGTCTTCTCCTTTACAAATTCAAAGCCAATTGAGATAATTATTTCTTTGATTATCTCATAACTGGGTTCTATGGAGTCTTCGGTATTCAGTTCTGCATAGTGGTAAAGAAGTGGCCCTAAGTTTATCCAAATTCCTCCCGGAATCAGAATATGCCAAATGGTTTCTATATAATCGAGCACATTATTAGCGGTGTCGATGAAGTAAGAGGTTGTAACGCAGTCCCAACTATTGGCCTTCTTATAGATCTCAATGAAGTTTCCGGCGGCCATTGAAAAGTCAGAAGTTGGCGGTAGTTCTCCAGGATTTATGTCTGGGAAGCGAACGGCTGCCAACTGGTCAGCCGACCGAACATTGTTCGTGTAGTGTTGAGCCCATGGATAGAACGTATGACTATATTTCTCTTTGCATTTGTTTAGAATGAAATTAGAGGTGAATAACATGAATAGACTGTATTCGTTGCCCTGACAGGTGAAGCCTCTCAATGCCACTTCCAGTGGCAATCGACCTAAACCAGCGCCGGGAACCAAGACATGAACACTACTCCTATCAGAGCAATCTTTAAAATAATCTTCAATTTCACAAAGTATTGGTCCAAAGCAGGTCTTTCTTTCATTAAGTCCTTCGTCAGTCCACTCGCGAACTAATTGCTTGAGAATAGAGTTCACTTTATCTGAATCTAAACAAGTGGGAGACGGGAACCGCTTCAGTGACAAGTCTTCCAAATCCTGTGTCGTGTAATCAATATTTTCAAACAGATTGGAAATATCGGCGATTATTAACTCAATTATTTGGTAGTTCTTCTCCACAGCTTTGGCCACTTCTTGTAAATGGTTTCTATAGTTTTCTAGCAATCGTTGATGTCTTTCAGGCATTGAATCTAAATATCTGTGAGTTTTTGACAGTTTATTGAATGCATTCATTTTGTATGACCGGAACGTATTGACGATATGATAGAAATGTCGTCTCTCTTCCTCTTCGTCCACTTCCAGTCTTTTCGGTACTTCTTTGCATTTTCGTTGATTCATATAATTAGTTTGATTATCAAACGAGTTGCTGGTCTCTGAAGCAGACATTGTCTCCATCGATGGATCCATTAGTGCATCGGTTCTAATGATTGCAAACAAAGTAAAACTAAACAATTCTTCTAAAAATATGTTCAAACATTTCAACACATGATTAACTAGAATGCAAACAAAGCATTCAAACAAAACTTACCTTTATCTTTAACCGTTGTATTTTTGAAAAAGGAACAAATTGACCTTGTCACTATTCACACACAACTGGAACAAATGCATTGCTATGACACCGACAGATGAATAAACATCAAATTCAAGTGTCATCTCGTTATTCAGACAATTAATGTAAAGCTATAAACCATTAAATCGATTTTACTCTCAAATACTTTCAACAAATCCATTGTTTTAGTATTTTATTTGCAAATCAGATAATTGGTTTAAAAATCAATTGTTCTAGTTATTCTTCAATATTTACATTAGACTATAGTGTACTGTTTTTATTAGCACTTGAAAAGGTTGTGAACGAGTGGCCTTGAAGTTGTTAATTGGTTGCGCAACTTTGTGCCGGTCCTGTGGCACAGCATATATATAAATAATGTTTGACTGGAAGTACAAGTCTTGTGGCATTTGTGAGCAGTGGTCTGATTAGATATACTCGACATAATTACTGAGCCCTATGTCTGATCCATGTCTTGCATTGCAATTTGCAAACCATTCTGTGATGAGTTTCCCTTTCAAACAATTAGATTGATTTGAATGTCAATCAATAAATCGATTCATTGATTATCCAATGGCTTATCGTAATCGGCGTACAATCGCGTGATTGCATTAAATATGAGAAAGTCATTGAAATTGTAATCTATTTATTAGGAAAGACTGTATTTGTGAGCATTACGTGACTGAAAAGGCGATACCGAGTCATATATGAAGACTGAAAATCGAGACTAAAAAACCAATAAAACTAATGAAAAAGTGTTGTGAACTGTGGAGTCACTGACTATAACTGTTTCGGTGAAACATCTTATCTCAAAACAAGATATGAAAACAAGAAATTCATTTCTTTAAGACATTTTCTATGCTTTTTGTGAATCGTCTCTTAGTTTTGGTACAAAACCACTGACTATTAATTGGTTTGTTTTTCTGGCAATAATTTTCATTCATTAGTTTCGAGGTCTTTGCCAAGACTTTTCTTTAAATATTCAATAAATCCAAAAAGAATCTCCAATCTCTTCCAAAGAATTCTTCACTTGATTTTGTGATAATTTGAAACTAAAGTTTTTTGTCAGAAATTAATAAGTTGACAATAATTGACTGGAATCAATAAGTGGACCGAAATGGGAGCTCAGGTCTCACGCAATGACTACGAATGGGTAAACAAATAGACTTTTATTACAAATTATTTATTTGTTTAATGGATGGGAAGAATCATTTGTCATTCTTAATGGTTATGTACTGACTTCCAGGTCTATACAGACGAGCCTCACGCCACCCGAAGGGCTCTGATTCTGGCCAAACACCCAGAAATTAAACAGTTGATGAAAGTGGACCCCAACTTCAAATGGACCGTCATTTTGATGGTTTTAACGCAAATCTTATCATTTTATTTATTACGAAACACGACATCATTTTGGGTTCTGTTGGTCTTAGGCTACTGTTTTGGTGGTGTTATTAACCACTCTCTGATGTTAGCCATTCATGAGATATCACACAATCAGGCGTTCGGGGCTTCCCGTCCGTTGGCCAACAAATTGTTTGGATTCATAGCCAATCTTCCGATCGGTTTTCCATTTTCTGTGTCATTCAAGAAATACCATTTGGAACACCATCGATATCAAGGCGATGACCTCCTGGACACAGACATTCCGTCGCGACTGGAGGCGCAAATATTCACGACGACGGCCACAAAAGTGTTGTGGGTCATTCTCCAGCCCTTCTTCTATGCTTTGAGGCCACTGTTCGTTCACCCAAAAAAGCCCACACTTCTTGAGTTCTGCAATTTACTGATTCAGTTGTCTTTCAACATTATTATCGGACAGACCCTGGGCTGGCACATCATAGCTTATATGATAGGGGGCTCACTAATCGCTATGGGCTTACACCCAGTGGCCGGACATTTCATTTCGGAGCACTATATCATGTTTAAGGAAAACAAAGACTTAGTCCTGAAATATAGTGGAAATGAGCTGAAAAATGGGGTTTATGTGAACAACGGAAAACTACTGATCCCAGAGACCTGTTCTTATTACGGGCCCCTCAACGCTATTACATTCAATGTTGGTTATCACGTGGAACACCACGACTTCCCCTCCATTCCGGGAACTCTGCTACCAAAGGTTCGCAAGATTGCACCTGAATATTATGACTCCCTATGCTGTCATACTTCGTGGACAGCAGTCCTCTGGAAATACATCATTGATCCGGATGTCGGACCATTCGCTCGCGTCAAACGGCCGCACAGCTCTCCTGACGACAAACTGAACCAATTCTTGAAAGAGAACGGGAATAGCGTTCCCTCCAAAGCCTCTGAAAACTCCAAAAATGATTAACAGAATGGACAACGAGTTGACAATTAATGGTCAATTGTATGGATCTGTGACTGACCATGCTCCTGATTATTTTTATTTAATTATTAATAATTTTTGTGACTTTTTTTCATAAATGGTTACGAAAATACAGATTTATTAGATTTTTTAAAAACTAATCCAATGATTGTTTTGGAGTCAATTCGTTTCTAATCATAATTTATTTCATTCAATCAAAAGACATTTCGTATAAAATTACAGTATTTTTGATTGAAAGCATAGATTGAGGAAAATTACATTATGGTTAAGATGAAGAAAAGAAAATGACGGTTAATCTGTTGATTTACTTTTCGTCCAATGTATTCTTCAATACCTCAAATTAACCAAAGGGTAAATTTCATTTCATAGCCTATGTCCTCAATCATAAGATAATATAATTTTTAAAAATTAATATCAAATGTTTTTAATAAAATATTTGTCATTCAGTGAGAGCTTTGAATCGATTAAAAAGACTTTTGAACTTATTTTTAGAAAATCATTAATTTCTTCTTCTTTTTGTTAGGAATTTATTATAATAATGAGTCATAGATTGCCATTCATTATATCTACACTTTTTGTGTTTTCAGTGGTGCGCAAGTTATATGAGAGTGGTTTAAACAACAGGACAAACTCATAGGGTTCTAAAAATATTTGTTGGGAAAAGGCAAAAAACATGGATATTTTTAAGCTTCACTCATAAAAAATCGGAAAGTGCCAAAATTTGTCAAGCAAATCCAATGAGTTTTGGCACCATTTTGAAAAATTTACGGAAGTCTTTGGGCCTTTGAAACAATTTTTATGCAGAATCTAGGAAAAATCTATTTAGCTAAAAATATAAGGAGGGGATATTCTCGAAATGGTGGATGAAAAAGTCGCCATTTTATTCTTTAAAATGCTTATTTCCGGTAATTTAAAGCGTTAATTAAGCCACAATTGAGCTATTAAGTTGAATTGTGGCTTATAAAAGTTGAAAGGCTAAATTTCTTAAATAAGGGACAAAATGGCAAATTCTTTGCCCGCCATTACAAAAAATGGCCACCGTGCATTGGGCGATGGCAATTTTTCTATTTCCAAGCCTGATAATGCATTACCCTAGAGCCATTTTTCAAACTTAGAGGGGGATATTTCACTAAATCTCCCCTTGCACATCTTTGAATAAAACATAAACCGTTTAAGGAATGAATTGTAAATTTTTATAATTAGTAATGTGCAAGGAGCGTTTAACTTCAGGGATTCATAAAGATTACCTTTTAGTGCCTATGATGGTTAGAACTCAATTTCTGGAAAGAAATGTTCTTGCAAAATATATGATAGCAATCAATTCTGATTTCATTTTAAAGTAAATTAAGTTCAGCCAATTAGTCCATCAAATAACTTAATCAATAGTTTTTATGAACAATAGGCCTTAAAATTATACGGGTTATAATTATTCTCACTAGTCAAGTTATTCTAATTTTGAAATTTTTGTCATTTTTAAAAACATGATTCTCTCTCTCTCTCTCTCTCTCTC
>JAQIWP010002177.1:0-11820 GCA_034695525.1 Euzetes globulus
TTCTGTTTTATTCCATTTCTCGATATTTAGAAATACTTTATAATAAATATTTGTCTTAAAACTAATCGAAGATTGTTCATTCATTCTGATAACTGAAGTAACATGGTCACAATTTTAACAAATTTCTTGTCTTTATTCAATTCAAATGATATCATTGAATGTCTGAATGTTTGGAATTACCCTTAAGTTTGTGTTCCTGAATGCCTCGACTGAACGCCAGTTCCCAGTCGTTGTGGTCTTTCATTTGGAGTAAAATCTTGAAACAGGACTGAAAACTAAGGGTTTTCTTAAACAACGGATTCAGTGAAACGTAAATATGTATCGGAAGTGAAGATCAAACTGTTCCGGACTTTTCATACGATTTATTTGGTATATTCGGGTCTTTTGTCGACCGACGGACTGAATCTCGTATTCTTGCATTTCTTTGTCAAAAGAACAGTCGATAACCAGTTTTGGCAAAAAGTGTCACTATTTTCAGATTATTAAAAGAATATCTTTTTATCGATCTCTCGAAATATCGGGTGAATAAGGAGTTCCGCCAAAAGCCGTACTGAAAACTGTTCTTACCGTCAAAACAGCCGACGTTTACAATTTCGGACACAATTCGGTTCTTCTTCGCTCTTCTCTGGTATTCCTCCAAATGTCAAACTCCTGAATAAAGAGATAACCCAATTGTCTTCTCCGTAGATGAAGATGTGGTGGGTTTTTTATGATATAATCTATGAGATCGTAAGACCTGTCCTCATCATAAAAAAAATCAAATGAATGATTGGGTCAATGGTTTGCTGACAATCACTTCCTATAAGAACTAATTTTAAGATAACTTTATGGCCAATACTTCTCATTCATATCGATTCACTTCAAGACTACAATAAATGTCTATAACTATGACTAAAACTATTAAATAAAAATATGATTAAAACAAAAACAAAACAAAAAAACGATTATTAGTCAAAATTTATTTCAATTTTCAAACAAATGATATTAAATACAAAATCTGATGTTTTAATCGAAAAGACCGAAACCCATGTCGTCGTCTTCTTCTTCAGATTCCGGTTCTTTCTCTTTCTTCTTGTCTTCTTTCTTGCCAGCATCGGCAGCGGGTGCGGCGGCTCCGGGAGCGGCAGCAGCAGCTCCGGCAGCCGGTGCGGCGCCAACACCTGATCCCACGTTTGTGATCAGGGCTTTGAGGTCAACATTTTCCAGGGCTTTGCTGAAAAGGGACGGCCAATAAGGCTCGACCTCAACATTGGCGGCTTTGAGTATGGTTTGGATCTTCTCAGCGGTGACGGCCACCTCATCGTCCTGGAGGATCAGACTGGCGTAAACACAGGCGAGTTCGTCGTTCGAAGACATTCTTCAGGTTCTAATCGGCTGATAATTAATGCAAAGTTGGGTACAGTCGCCAATTGGTAGGGCCTTAGCTCAAGAAGTTTGAGGACAAATACTCACTTCACAACTTGTTTTCAATGTGGACACAACGGAAAAGGAAGACACGCTTTCCAGCACTGGATAAGTGGATCTGCCGTCAGAGGGCTGTCCTCAACACAATTCTGTTCAGCACTGGATTTGTGTTCATTTGATTTCAATTGTTTCTATTTGTTTAGAAATTATAAACTCGAAAACAAGTGATGATAAATGTTCTTGATAGCTTATAGTTTCTCTTTGATCTTGGTTATTCAATTATAATTGTCTTAATCTTTCATAAATTAATTTCTAAAGAAATGTCAACTTTTTTTATGTTATCGACTCTTGGGATTAAGCAATTGGCAGTACAGGAGTCCGCGTGGCCTAATGGATAAGGCGTCTGGCTTCGAACCAGAAGATTGCAGGTTCGAATCCTGTCGCGGACGCAACTTCTTTTTTTTTCCAACTTTTTTAGTCTTAGTTCTTTTGCCTTTTGATCGATTTATTTCTAACTTCTTTAATTGCTAAAATAATAAATGTGCTTGAAATTCATGTTAATTAACATTTTATTTGTAAAATTTAATAGATTAATTGACTTGTCAAAATTAAATGTTAATTTCGACGTTTCTTTCAAATACTAATTAAATAATTTGAAAGTTAATTAAACAAATTTTTATTCTGAGCTAATAACAGGGCCTAAATAAATATTGGAGAAAAGAAAGGATGTCTTCGGGTCTGTAAACCCTTGGCTAAAATGGTTCAGACTTTAATGAATGGGGAAAACATCGAATTTCTAATTAGCGCTGAAATACTCAGAGAGAAGTAATAAGCATTTGATGTCAAGCTGGAGGTGCCCTTAGCTCAGGTGGGGGTACAACTTTTCCTCAAATCAGTGGTCCTACTGGATAAAGGGGTTTCAATTGTTTCCGGTCTAAATTTACCATGGAGGTATGTTTCCATCCTTAACTCAAACAGACTCATTTGGGGAGCATTCAAGGTATGCTGCCACCTTGGCCATGCCACTGGTAATAAGTATTGAGTGCTGTCGTGGAAGGGATAGTCTCTCACATATTGATAGTTAAGATAAAACTGAGTTTTTCTTTTCTCATTCATCGCCTCAATAGAAAAGTATTTTTGTGGGCAAACACTCGCAGATATGCGTTTGGCTGTGGGATAGCAGTGATAGCATTGGCCAAAGCGGTCGCGCCTGTGATTTCGAGGCCTGACTTCTTATCCATAGGCTTGAAATGCTGGTTGAAAAGTGAGGTCATGTGTGCTATTAGTGAAACACATATTTTTCCAATTGACGAGAGAAGAGTGAGAGAAGAAGATCTCATTCACTCATTGCCTTAGATTTCATTCATAGTCTGTGCGCCTCAGCTCCCAAAGAGAGAGCACTTCTCAGGACTTGTCGATACACTATTGTATGCAAACATCGGTCGAACGGAGAAAAAAGTTATTAAACTTTGGGTTAAAGTGAAAAAAGTTTTGTTTATCTCAAGGATTTTGGCCGAAGAAAAAAAAAGTGTTTTATAAATATCTGTGAGAAATGTGTTCACAACTTATGGACAGAGATCTGTAAAAACAATTTCAGTTATTTTCCATTAGTTTTGTTGTGTTTTCGTTTAACCACAGAATTCGCGGCGAACGTCCCGCTGTGTGACTGACCCTATGGACCGCCACATCTTCTCTTCATTATTCAGCAGTTCATTCTGTGCTTCGCATCGTTTCGAAGATATAACTATTTGAAAGGGAAGGTTGTATTTTGATATTGTAGTTATGAAACCCCCAAAACTTCCCGGAACTGAAAAATTCAAATTTTGTGACAAAAAATATGAAGAATTGCGAGAAAATTCTTCAGTGAATAACGATTCTGTGACCAAATCAGTGTTCTCTTCGAACTTTATTCGCGGCTTACCGTCGCGCAGTACCTGTCCTTCCAGACCAGCTTCAGTGTCCGGTAGTTCTGATAGTCCGTCGCCATTCATTCGGTACGATTCGATCCGCAGACCTCTGTTTCCCATCAGTACTCGTATGTCGTCCCGAGTGCTGACACTAACACATCTGCCATTAGACTCATTCGACATAAGAAACCGCAACTCATGGAACAGGAGTTCCACTCAGAATATCAATAATAGCCGAAGGCTATCAATCGCTTGTGACTCCAGACGCGAGTCATCTCTAATGAACGGAAGCCGTGTTTCGCTTCTCAGTGACAGTTCTGGATCTAATAGCACTTCCTCGTCGGCACACCCGTCGCCGCAGCCGTCAATCAACCGGTCCTTCTGTCCAACCAAATGGGTAAAGAGCGCCCATCGACTGTCAACCTCTTCCCAGTCGTCCTGTGTGTCCACTTCCGGCTCTGAGAGTTCAGAAAGTTTTTGGATTTCACGCAAATAATTGTAAATTTGTTTATAAATTATTTTTGTAATTCATTTGAAATTCTGTACATTTTATTCTAACATTTGCTTATTATAAGTGTTTTACTCGAAAAGCAAACAAAAAGCTATTTTTAAAAATTTAATTTAATTTAATTCTTTTGAATTTCTACTCAAAAATAAATGAATAAAATAATACTAAAAATTGAAATTAAAATTGAAATTTATTTATGAGATTATTCACAATATTTCCGTTACTTTTATTTCTTGTTATCTCCAAATGCGTTGAGAAAAGAAAGAAAAGGGCTTTTGCTTTAACTTTCACTCAGACTTCAGCACAGAATAGAAAAGGAACATAATTTTCACACTTGAGTTGGAGCTCATTGAACCAGATTTTTGAATAAAAGAATATTAATTTAGTTTCCAAATAGGTTTCAGTGGAAAAGAGAAAAAAAAATCAGCAAACAAAAAATCTAATATAGAAATACAATTTAGATTTCAAACCAAAAAAGTGTAGAAAAGTTTTGTTACTCTTTTACTTTGACTTTTTTAAAAATCTCCAATTCTATTATTCATCAGAAATGTATGAACAAGGGGAAAAACAAAAAATATTCATTTCATAATAGATTATATGATTCACCGCATATGGAAACTAATAAATCATTATTTGGCTGATTATTAGAGGATCAAAAAATGGTCTGCCTTTTGGAGTAAAAGCAAAACAAAAACAGAATATTTAGATTTTAATGAAAGTTTAATTCAATGGAATAAAAATGTTTTTGCTCCTCTGATTTTTGATTTATAAATAACTAGGAAAATTACAAACCGATAAGTAGTTTTTGTTTCTCTTCTTTCTTTCATTTATTCAAATCATTTTTGAAATAAGAAAATGAGTTTAAGATTTTTGAATTCCTGGTAATCAATGGGATTGAAATTAAAACTCATTAGAAGCCATCCATTCATTAATTAATGTTTTCGAGGCCTCTCTTTCTCTTAATATTCACCTATTGATCCCCTTTTCTAATGAGATTAGCATTAAATTTGCATATTATCCAAATTATATCGAAAATTAGCTAAAAAACTAAAAAATCAAATTAACTTCTTTTTCATTCGTTGGGCTCCAGAAAAGCAATTAATTCATTTCCAGTGGAGGAAAAAAATCTCATTTCGAAAGAAACAAAAATAAACTTTTTACGATTAAATAAATAGGAAGTCCTGGGACAGGCATATTTCAAAACGTCAACGCACAGGGGCTTTTGGCTGCCCTGACCGCAAATCCATTGTGTATTTGAACAGAATTTCTCATTACTTTTTCTTCAATATCTGTTATGAATCAATGATTTAAGTCAATGGTATGAATACTAAACACATTCTTCTGGATTTAAATTAAGTGAAGAGAAGCGGAAAAAACGAAATAAGAATCTGATAAACATTTTTACTTCTTTTTTGTGTTACTTTTTGAACCAAATTAAATGTGACGGACGTTATCGGAGCGTTATTCTGAGCCAAAAGAAAAATCACATCAAAATTCCGCTGTTTTGTATGGAAAACAGAGTGCAAGTTAGCCGAAAAACAAGTCAAATAAAATTCTTATTACCTAGTATCTAATGCAAAGCGCCTTTTAATGCATTGCCTATAAAGTAATGTAGAACAAGACCTAAATTGTAAGTATTGATTCATTAGGAGGCAACTCCTTCTCAAACAAATACGGCTTTGAATTTGTAAACAACACAATTTATAATTATTCTGGATATTTATCTCACTAGACTTCTTGGAACTCTTAGGGAAGTCTTTGGTAAATAAACACCAGAATCGTATGCGATCTTAAAAAGCGGATAATAAAAGCCATAGAATTTAAAACAAATTTTTCAAATAACTATTAAAATCTGTTTTTTGATAAGTTTTTTATCCTAAACACTGAAATGTGGTTTTCTTTTTATATAATTCTCTCTCTTTTTGCGCACAAAATGCCAAATGAAATGTTAATCGTTATGTAGTTTTAGTGTAATATTCGAGATCGCAATCACTCCTCTCCTGAGCTACTTATCAGGCGATTGGGTATAGAAGAAAAAACTTGTGAAGGATTTGCAAATTAATTATTGTTTAATATTAATGGAATAGTTATTCATTAATTTAAGGATACTTTTCTTCAAAAGGTTAGCACTTTTTTTCCGTTCAAAAGCCAAGAAAAAAGTGTTTTAAGAAAGAAACGATTTTGAATTTTTTCGCCATTAATTACAAAATTTAGGCAAAACAAGTGCTACAGAAATAAATTTACATTTAGTTTAAAAAATTAAACTTCTATTGCGAACCGAAAAACACTTTTTAAATGTGAAAATTATTTAACACATAAAATATTTAAAAAATATTATAAAAAATTAATGTTTTGAAAGTTTTTAAAAAAGTTTTATGGGTTTATTAGTTTTTGCAGAGATGGCCAAATTCTCTGACTAGAGGGAAGGGCTGGGTAATGCATTTTTTACAAAATTCTATGGGTGGCATACCAGGCAATAATTTTTCAAGTTAAACTCAGTTTAAATTACTTTTTGTCAAATTTTTTGGCAAAACTAATCAGAAGAATCGTGGAATAAGAACGGTTTGACTATTGGAGTCCTAGAAAATTAATGGGACCCTTCAAATTTATTTCAAAGATATGATATTTTGACGGAACCACTTGACTATCCCTGAGCTCTTTCCTTATTTCATTTAAATTTCAAATAAATATGTAAACAGAAATAATGTTTAAAAAGTTTTCTTTGCTTTACTCTATTGGAAAGATCGTGATCTTCAACAGTAATGTTGAATAGCAGTGAAGGAGAAGTAGAAAAATAAAATTAATTGAATTAAAAGAAAAAAATTTCTAAATGAATCAAAAATTCAAAACCAGAAATATCTAGATTTTCATAGAAATTACATTTAAATATGACTTTTTCTTTACTCAAAAGTCAAGTATTTTTCCGTGAAATCATTGAAAATTCAGAGAAAAGAATTATGTTTTTTGTCGGTTTGAAAGGAAAAAAATTGTTTTTCTTAGTCTTCTGTTTCTTATCACATATTTTTTGAGGGAAAATATTAAAGAGCAGATGAAAAATAAATTAAAACCATTTGATAGCCATTGAGATGTGATTATGGGAGGATGAGCCAGGAAAAGTTTCCAAAATGATAATTCAATGCACGACATAACGAATCAAAATACTTGAACTTCAATTTTTTCCGATTCAGAGAAGAAGAAAATTACTTCCACTTTATCTTCAGTGACAATAATTAAGAGGAGAGCCTGAAAAATAAGAGAAAATTAGATTTTCCTTTAGATATCTGTTTGCTATTCATTCGCTAAAACGCGATGTATGTTATGGTATGCGCCGAAACATTTCAAAGAATTCCTTCCAAAACTTATTTCACTTGACATCTGAGGCCAATCTTTTCGCACAACACAGCTCCTACTGAGTCTCTCTCTCTCTCTCTCTCTCTCTCTCTCTCTCTCTCTCTCTCTCTCTCAACAATAAAAAAAATAATAACTAAAACATTTTGCAAATGTTTTTTTGCACAGATTTTATTTGATTAGAAGCTGTGCCTGATTTAAGTTGTAAGACAATAGAATGTGATTCATATGCTTAGCATTTAGCTTATAATCGGCTGTTTTTTGTCTACAGGTATGATAAGACAGGAGCTGAGAGTGTGGGTACAGTTACATAAACAGAGTAGCAGTTAGAGAGTGTATTCTTGTAATAGAGAACAAGACCAGAGTCTATTTTCCCCCTGAGTGCGATACAGATGTCTTTCACATACAAAACACTTTGAATGGTTGCAAACGAGCGTAAAAACACTTTACACAACACATAGAGTGAGAGCAAACTTAAAGATTCTTTTTTCTATTCTCTCTTTCACTGAGAATATGGCAACGGCTCTGAACGGCTCTGGTATTCAGTTAAGTTGAGCTTTACGTTCGGCGATGATTATGTTGACAGACCCTATCATTAGATCATAGCTGTGCCGACGGTTCGCTTCACTTATTGATCCGACGAACTGAACGACTGACTACTTCTGACAAAACCGTTTGTTCGACTCATAGGCCCATTGCCTGTCATTACAGTTATTATTACTTTATTATCAATAATTTTATTATTCTTTACATTTATTTCAGATATAAGTTATTGTATTCTAATACTCAAAAACTTATCGTTTTATGTTGTTTTCAATGAGTGCAACACAAAAGGTATTATCGTTTTGTCGTCGAACACAAAAGTCTACATAAAAAACATATTATAATTAAATGTGTATTTTATGCTTATATTCCTATCGAATAACTAAACGAAATAAATATTTTATGTAATCGACAAACAAATTGTTTATTATTTTAATTTTCAATTTGAAAAAATAGATTAATAGCTCTGATATGAAATGATAGCAAAATATAATTTCATTCGTTAATGTATTTCAAGCAAATAGTCGAAGAATTAATCGAATATTTTTTGCATCGATAAAAAAGATATATAACTGAAAAATAAAGGAAATAATTGCGAGGAAATTGAGAGACTCGAGAGAGTGAGAGATTGTTTTATGTCATGAGTCGGTCGGTGCCATTCTGTGCCATCCGTTGCGTATATTGACGTTAGAAAATCAATCGATTGATCGATCGATCGATAAAATTGATTACTGAATGTTTGGTATTGAAGAGAGACCGAGAGTGCAATGAAAGCCGAGTGCAATGCATGGGTTGGGTTCGCCATACAGAGCGCACTAACAGCCAGAGAGTGAGAGAAATGCATTATTGCATTGCATTGAGAGCCGCTTCCAATTTTTCCTTTCAATACATCAGACGATCAATCGATAAATATGGTTGAGGTGTATGTGCGACAAAACTTGTGTAATATTCTGCATTTGGCAGCAGAGTCTACACTGGCATACAATGCCTCTCTCTCTCTCTCTCTCTCTCTCTCTCTCTCTCTCTCTCTCTCTCTCCCTCTCGCTCTCTCTCGCTCTCTCGCTCTCTCTCGCTCTCTCGCTCTCTCGCTGTGGCACTGGTATTGGCACTGGGATCATTGGTAAACTCAATTTTCAATTCTGATCGTGTGTTTATGCAAAGAATGTTAAATCGGCATAAAATAGTACCGAAATGTTTCTCTTGCCTGCACTGCATATACAACAACACATAACTGTTGTCAATGGAGAGCACAGACTGAGAAGGAATAAAGAGTGAAGAGAGTGCAGGAGAGGCACAGAATGGGAGGAATTCTATGAGATTGAGTTTTGTTTACAAATTTCAGAATAAAATGAAAAGAATTGCTTTTATTTTGATTCAAAGCTTTTTCTCTCGATTTGATTGAAGCGTTGGACAAAAGAGCAACGAAACCAAAATACATGCGATTGGCAATAGACTGGCAAATGGAGGGGACAATCCTTTTTACAATCTGTCCAACACTCCTACCTTCTAAGGAAAAGATACTCGACATAAAAAAAGCGGAAACACTTGATATTTCTTAAAAGAAGGCGACATATGATTGAATGGGTGCTCAGCCGTCAATTATTATTCTGATTTTTTGCTATTGAATCGATGGTTAACCTCTAATGTGAATCACAAGTAGACATAGCTATGGAATCAATCAGGGCCTCAATTGATTAGATGATCGATCAGTACAATTACCAAACAAGTGATCGATCGCTTTTTTTACTCGATTACCAAAACATGAAATGAATAAAGAATTCGTTTTGGATGGCTTTCCAATGGGTTCACAGCTTTAAGCTTTTCATTTATTATTTAAAGTCAATGTCAAGTTTTAGCGCACTTTTTCTTTATATAAATTTTATGTATTCGTCAATATTTCAGATTAAATTTCTCCTCTTTTTGTGCAATTCATTCAATAGATCTGTCGGTCTTTTTTCTGTCGGTTAAGTTTGAAATTTTTCAGTCAAAAGGCAAACATTGAGTTTTCAAACGCCTATCGAATGGCAAAACTGAATAATCAAAATATCGATTATTGGCTCAAATATGGCAACCGATCGATCAGTTCCCGTTCCGATCGATAAAAAATTGTGACTAAAAATTCATATGTTTTGTGATTTTCAAAGGCAGTCAAGAGATAAGCGAATCGTTTTGTTATTTGCATTGATTTCCTAATATTCGACGGAAATATTCTAAAATTTCATTCATATCCTGAGAACGAAAACACAGATTTTTCTAAAAAGATATTCTGACGAAACAAACAGAAGATATCAATATTCGTGAATTTACGATATTTTTGACATAAATTAAGAATGTTTCATTTCATTTACTGACAGTTAAAAATGATTTTTCTTGACTTTTTTTGCCGAAGGAAAACAAGAAATATCTTGAAATGAAAACGAATAAATTATTTAAGAATATTAATTCATTATTAGAGTAAATAACTTTCAATAAATCATTCAATTTTTTTGATAAAAATTATTTTTGAACTTTAAAGTGAGTTAACGAAAAGCCTATTCCATAAGAATGGAAATAATTGAATGATTGACAATAAAATTGATAGAATAAGGATGAGAAAGGAATGCCTGAAAAGCCAAATCCCTGCAGTGATTGAGAGTTAAAGTGTTAAATCTACAGGTAGTATAAGAAGAGTAAGTGCACTGAAGGAGCACTGGTATACTAGAGATGCCAATGGTATGGATCGCTTCACTAAAGCATGAATAGCAAAAAAGTCATCTGAGATTAGTTTCAGCTATTTTTTGTCTGTAAAGAGAAAAAATTTCTCTTTAAAAAAACTAGATCTCTGTGTCTGTGCTCTTGTATTGCAATGTCTTGTGTGCGATCTTCCCCTTCTCTTTGCTTGAGCTCTGCCTCTAACTATTTAATCATATGAAGGAATAATAATGAGTAACGAACTTATTTAATACTGAATAAAGAAATGAATTCCACACATAAGCAAAATACTAATGAAAAATATTGATTTCCAGTGAAATGCGAACTGAAATTTGAATCCGAAAACTACTAATAAATTAATATTATTTTTGTTGGCTTTGAATATATTCCTATCAAACGGTGATTAGAAATGTTTGTCGACTAAAATGAGAGCACGACTTATATTTATATATTGTATTCTCATTTATTCAATTAAGTAATTCAACTATAAATTCAATGAATGAAAAGTAGAAAATATTTTTTTTTCATATTTAATGAAATACATAAAATCAATGAATTTAATGATTTTTCTGATAGTTTAAATCCAAACTAAAAATATTTTATGCCATTTAAACGACAATAAAAGAATTTTTACGAAAGATATCAATAATAATAAAGCGAACAAAATAATATTTTTAATAGTCTCTGCCATATATTTCGTTTCAGTCGATGTGAATTCAGAAAATATTGTTTGAATTCTGACATTAAAAAAATCTGTATCGAAATCACAAATAATATTTAAATAATTTAATGGATTAATATAAAGACAAAACTTTTATATTTTTTCTAATGTTTTCCTCAATTGTAAGAATTATTTAAATTGATTTTCCAACTCATTTTGAATTCAAATATTTTAAACATAATTTCTAAAAATATATTATATTTTTACATTAATGGAAATTCAAACTATTCTATCAAAACATAAAAGTGTTGTTAAATTTATCTTAAGATTTGAAACCAGGAAAATATCTGATATGAATTTCGGTTAATTATATAATTCAGATATGATATGATTGTATTTACTCAGAAAATATTTCTAAAAAATAAATGTCTTTTCTTTCAGATTAATATGTTTTTAGTATTTAATCAAACAATTGAATCATTACTTATTTGTTTGAGACAATGATTGGATTGTTTGAAATGATTGAATCCAATCGTATTTATTATTGTTAGACATGAAGAATAAGTGCTCGAAAACATTGAAACAAAGAGATCAAGTGTTGAGAAATAGATTTATATATGTTTTGCAAAGGACTTGAAAACGTTTAGAGAATTGTCTAGACTTGAGTAGATTCAAGAGAATGATGGAAAAGGTGTGTGTGTGTGTGTGTGTGTGTGTGAGAGAGAGAGAGAGAGAGCCAGAGAGAGAGAGAGCCAAAG
>JAQIWP010002178.1:0-11814 GCA_034695525.1 Euzetes globulus
CAAGTTTAGACCAATTATTATTATATCTCTTATCGAGAACCTACTGAACTCTATAATTATGTTATGATACATTCTTAAAATAGAATAAACAGGTTCATCAACTTGTGATTAGTCTGTGTTAGAGTTCTATGGAACACCAGTTCCCCTAGCTGCCCTGGCTTTCATTCATTGTTTTTATCTATATTTCTCTTTTCAAGTACGGAATAATTTTTCTCTCGTTTCATAATTTCAATGTTTATTGCTTTCGATTAATGAAAATTGTTTTGTTTAAATCTCAATCAAAGTGTCGTTACAGTTGTGTCTAAAATAAGTGTTGTATTTGTGATCATTTTTTACGAGTGAATGAGTGAACAAGTTTTCCTTCAAATAAGCCCAAAATATACACCAGAAGAATGTATTAGTAATTCTTGACTTTCATTTCCTCTTTAAAAAGAGTCGTTTTTTGATTTTTTTCCACATTTGTTTGAAATCAAGAAAACAAATTAATTTACTTCGATTTGTGAACTTAATGTACAAATAACTATACTTTTTAATCAATGTCAAATATCTACATTGTCATTTTATTTAGATTCACTCTGAGACGGTTACTAAAGTCTCTTTTTGCAAACTAAAACTTGCATTTACCCAATAATAAACGAAAACCTGATTTTAATCAAATGAGCCCTAATAGCTTGATTAAACTATATTGAGAATAATCTTATCTTGTAATAAATTAGATAAATTTAGCCTAGATTTTTCCTTCCTTATTTTTATTTTAATAATTATTCACCAGATAATTGAATTTTGTTTTGTTAATTCAAAATATGCTTGAAAATCTAGTACAGTTAAATCTTAAACCCTGTATTACTAAATAACTAAAATTCAATTCTCTGCTAATACTCTTGTTTTTTATTCGGGTACATTTCTACTCTCGAGATAAGGAACATAGATATAATGGAATAAATTTAGCGAGCAAGTCTAATATATCGACGATGGTCCCTTTATTTCTGACTGTTTTAAAGGGATTGTAACAAAAATGAATAGTGAAAAGGGAGCACCAAGGGAGTGGGATTCAGTCTTGTCACTTCTTTTATAATCTTTTTCTACGAATTCAAATAGAACAAGGGTTTTCCTCAAACCTAATCCCCACTCCTTTAGATATCTTACTCAATAGGCTTAAAAATTCAGAAAAATTAGCAAACAACTTTTGGAAAGTTAGCTATTTTTCCAAATTCTTAATAATGTTCTTGATGGTTAGCAGAACGACAAAAATATATACCGAATTCTCTAATGGCCATGGCGCCTTATGTGACAGGTCTCAGACTCGGATAAACTTAAAAATAGCATGGTGTATTACCTAGATAGTACGCTATCCCTTCTTAGAGACTGATATAACCCGCCATGTCGTAGTATCTCATATTTATAGCAGTGAATACATTTATTTACCAATTTTTCAATGGCTGACTAAATGACAATACATTTAAATCCAAAAACAGAATTATTTCTATTTAAAACATTTATTTATCTATGATGTCAATGGATTCGTCGTCGACTCATTATTTCGGTCAAAACAGAGTGTCGTGTTACCTGGGTAATACGCCACCCTCTCTAAGAAACTGACATTAGGCGCCATGGCGCTAAAAGTTAGAGAATTCGGTACTACATTCCTTACAGTCAATGTAATAGTGAAAAATAAATGAAATACAGACTGTAAACAAAATACAAAAGGAATCATTTAAGGCATTGTTTTGAATTAAGCTCCTTTATTAAGGAAATCAGTTATAAGTAACTGTTAAACAAGTGAATTGAATGGCAAACAATCGAAGCAAACAATTATTTAATATATTCAGGGGTGTACAAGGTCGGTGACCTTAGGGAGATATAGCGGGGGAGGACATGAGGGGGTCATTTTCAGTCCAAAACCTCAGTGAGATATATAAGGGAATATTTTTTAAAATGGCGGATGAAAAGGCCGGTAATTTAAAGAGATAATAAACTTAATTAAGCCACAATTAATCCTTTATTAAAGTTACAAGATTAAGTTCCTTAAAATGAGGGAAAATGGCTTATATTTTTGCCGCCATTTTTCAAACCTGATAGGATATTTCTCCTAGAGCGAAATTTATGCTGGCAAAACTTCAACAATTTTCAAACCTAGTGGTATTTTTCGGGAAATCTCCCTTGCACATTCCTGATATACTGAAAACTTTTGTAAAGGGGATTGGAAAGGGAATGAAAATCAAAATTGACCAAGGAAGCATCAAGGGACTACGTTTTTGAACTAATACAAAGAAGTCTTTTAATTGGTGCCTGGCATTAATTAGTAAATTAAGAAAACATTGCAAAATCGAGGTAGATTTAAAAACAAGTTTGGTCACTCCATCATCTCGATATCAGTCCATGTGAACTCATATGAATCGCTTGATTCCCATTTTAGGGTTTTTTCCTTATTTTTAATAAATACTTAATTAATAATTTTAGTTGTTATTCACTGTGAATTAAATATTTAGAAATATTAGCTATTCACATTAATAATTGAACTTGTTTGCATAGTGTGTTGTGAATAATATTCTGGTGTGAAACACGATTTGCTAGATTATTTATGAAACAAAAATATCTGTCGATTTGCAAAGACTCGTCATTTAAGCACTGAATTATTGAATATACGGTTTGTCTGTTCGCAAAAAACTGTCATTTTTTGTGGCAATTGCCTTATTTGTCAATATTTCAGCAAGATGATCTATTATACTAATATTATTCAGGAGCGATAGAGAACCTCTAAGTTTATTCGAAAGCAGTAAGTCTTCTGCTTGCTTATTCTACTTGTTTTCTGCTTGATTAATTCTCGGTTAATTAATTTTGAGCCGCAACTTCATTAACTTAACAAGCATTTTTTATTGCTTTCTGCTAACTCATTATCTTGTAATTTGTTTTCAGTTCTGTTCTAAGACAATTAATCTTGTTTACAAGACTAACAAAAGGAAAACTAATTTCAATTCTGTAATTTTGTTGTCATTGAAATTCGTGTGAAATTTTAATTTTTCAAAATTGTTTCAAACATTTTGTTTTGTAATTTATATTTAGAAACTAATCGATGAATATTCCAAGGGTTTGAAGTCTGGATTTTACAAGTTTATTATATTTTAGTTACTTGTAATAAAATGATTAAGAATTCACAGTTAATGAAAGCTTCTCTCTCTCTCCCCTCTCTATCTCCCCCTCTCTCTCTCTCCTTCCCTCGCTCCTTCCCTCTCCGCTCTCTCTCCGCTCTCTCCCCGCTCTCTCCCCGCTCTCTCCCTCCCTCTCTCCTCTCTCTATCTCCCAGCTCCTTCTCTTTCTCTCTCCCTCCCTCTCTATCTCCCGCTCTTTCTCTTTCTCTCTCTCTCTCTCCTCTCTCTATCTCCCCGCTCTCTCTCTCTCTCCCTCTCCCTCTCCCTTTCGATAGATAGTGTAAATAGAATTGAATTGAGCATGTTCAAAAATGTTGGGAATCAAAACACATAATCAAAGTGTATATATGAGTACATTCCCATTTCATCATCATTTATGCAAGTTAATGTTCCCTTGTAAACAGTCAAATATCTTGTTAATAATTCGAGATTCTGACCGATTGCAAAATAGATTTTAATTAATATAGGTTTTTCAAGGGGGAGGAGGTAGAAGCAAATGGTACGTACTTTTTTTAGAAAATGCACTCCAGTGCTAATTTTGAGAACCATTTTTGTGAACATGCTGATTTTGTGAACCAATTGCTAAAACCATTAACCCTTTCCTCATTGACTTTAATTTAATTTTGTGGACATGGCGATTTTATGAACCTGACCCGACCATGTTCACAAAATTGGCACTGAGGTGTACGTTCAACGTATAAAAGGTTATTATGGGGGAGAGGGGGGGTCTCCGATTTGGTAAAACTTCGCGTACGTACTTTACGTCCCTTAAAACTGTTTATTTTTTTTGTCACAGAGAGAAAAACATCATTTATATTTTGGCATGTGTTTATGACATGAGTACAAATGTTAACAAGTATTTGTTCATTTTGCCCATGCTTAAAAGCCTTAAATTTCAATAGTTTTGAATGACGCATGCCCTTAACATTGCTCAAGCCATTTGACAATATAAGGGGAACGGGACTTTTGTATGCAAACAGAGTCACATGTGGCCTGTTCAGTGTACTCAACTTTATATTGATTATCAATTACTTAATTGCAGTGCGCACATTGTTTACGTAAAAAACATTTCTACTGCTTATAGTATTCACAATTTACACACATTTTATGTTATGAATGAGAATATATTAAAGCAATTGTTGGCAAAAAAAATCAAATCTTTGCTTCAAATTGGTTTCAATTCTTTACAATTCAGTACTGAAGGCAATGACAGCTCAAAATTCAGACGATTTTGTAAAATTGCCAATAAATGTTTGCCTTGTTTAATCAATCAGGATTGTGTACATGTGCAGTCCAGTGCACAGCTTAATCGATCGATTGAACGGAACTCCTGTAACATTAGCATTGAAACCAGGACCTCTCTTAACCAGGATCAGTGTTTGTGCTGTACTCTGTTTTAGGCGCACAGCACAAACACTTGCCAATAGTGTTAGGAGATGTGCCTGATTACCATGCTAATGCAATAATTTAATGTTCTGTGCTTTGTTTTTATGGATGGGTAGGAGCCGTCTCTGTCCATACCCCGCATTATAACAGAGGACTATAGCGATAACGGCGTTGACATTATGCCGACCACTGGCCAACGGTCACATTCCCTGCAGACGGAGGACACGATGGAACCGCCACAGAGGCCCCGGATGCGGTCACTGTCTGGTCCGGCACATCCCATAGCTGTGTCGCCACACGTACGCCACTCGGCGCTGATCAGCGGCGGTCTGAGCACTTCGGCGGCCACCGCCCACCGGGCCGTCAACCGCCGTCAGTCCGAAGACGAAGCAATGGGCGCCGGCGGATACGTCCGGCAAAGGGTCAGTCCATCGGCCAGCAGTTTTATGGACTCATTCCGACCGCGCAGTACTTCCGATAGTAAGTCAGTGAAGAAGTCAGTGATAACGACACTGAAGAACAATCTGTTGGGCGCTTCCAGTACTCACAACAATCAAAAACAGTCGTCCTGTCCCCAGACGCCCAACCATTTTGATCCGTTCCTATTCACAGACAGGTCACAGCAGACGGACCCGGGGCCCCGGCCCAGAAGTCGCAGCGGCAGTAGCGGATCGGCCGGCGCCATGTCCCGGATGATGGACATATTCCGAGGCCGGTCCCACTCGATCGCAGCCGGCGTCGAGACCAAACACATCAAGGTATGGCCACAGACATTACTTCCTTCTTGTTTATTATTTAGCTGGTTTATTATTCTTTGCCCATTCCTCTAATACTAGTATTGCAGGGATAGTACAGGAAAAGTAGCTGACAAGAATGCAATGTTCAGTTAACTGTTGTTGCCCTAGCAAATGTTTACCTACCTTATTTTTCAACAAACAAAATATTATTGTTTTCCAGACTTGTTTTGAAAAAGTAGTAAAAAGTAGTATATATTGTGAGCTGAGTATCGCCAGAGACTGCCGTCTGGTGTCTCACAGTCCTATTCAACCATTAGATCTTTGAGCCAAAAGAGTGGAAAGAAGGGAAAGCCGTTTGATTCCTGTCCCCCAAAAAAAAGTACTACTGAACTGAACAGTTAGGAAAATAGATGGCAGAGCGCTCAGGCACCACAGACGGCTGCTCTGCATCTGAAAGCCACTGTTTTTTGTTGTTCGTCTCAAACATTGAGAAAAATTGTTGACAATTATTGTTAAATAATCCTCGATATTAATGGTTAGGTTAAAGATCTAGCTAGATTGTTTCCCATACGTGTTTTTGCCGGCAAATATCCCGCTAAAGACGTCCAGGTTTAGTCTGACAGTCCTGTGGCCGCAATGCAAGTGGCGGTCAGAAAATTGCGCCGAAAATTCCTTAAAACTCACCCATCGTTGGTATGAATTTGTTTTTTTTTGTTGATCAATGGCTGACTGAGAATTGATCAGGCTCACAATTTTTATCCTTATTTTGGACCCACAATTACCATGCCCAAACCACTAGAGCACCTAGCCCATCCCAGAGAATTGTGTTTATTAAAATCCAATTAGTTTTTAATTGAATCAAGATCACTTTGTGAATTATTTATTCAATTTACTTAATGAATCATCCATTGAATTATTAATAGTGATGGTCTGTTTTGGAATTATTTCCACCATTAAGCTCCTGCCCCTGCATTCCATTATTTATTTATTTATTTATTATTTTGTCTTGTTCAGTTGAAAAATATTTAATTGAATAGAATGATCTAGGTGAACGGAAAAAACTGATTTAATATTTGAATTATTGATTCTTAGTTATTTGGTTCTGGAGAGCCTCTCTGTGATAGAATAGACTTTGACGATCTCGGTAAGAATCATTGCTATTTGTTGTTGCACTGTCGAAATGCGACCTTTTGGAATGACCTTGGCGAACTGACCTTGCTATATATATTCTTGTTTCTCTTTGTCCTCCGGGGGGCCGTCCAACAGAAAACGAAGACCTAATTTATGTGAAATTCTTCAAATTTTATCGGTGTTATGACTTGATTCCAGTCAGTGCCAAATTAGTGGTGTTCGACACACAGCTTGTCGTCAAAAAAGCCTTCTTCGCTCTTCTAAGCAATGGTGAGCCCATTTTTTTGCCCTTAACCTTAGCCTACTTACTCTCTGTTTAATGATCTTGATCGATTTATCGTTTCTCTACAAATAGCTTTTTTATTGACATTTAATTAGAAAATTATACGAATTTCTTGTTTTTCTTCCTCCAAACCATTTCTCTCAAATTAAGCTCTATGGTAACCTTGCTTATTATAAACGATATTAGCCTGGTGATTGCTATTCTGTCGCCAGTAATGAAAAAGTGTCGGATGATGTTCTAATGTCAGTCTATTTATAGCCTATTTACAGTGTGTGGCAGATATGGGTCCGGCTATTTATAAATCACACTTTATTTATCTAAGGTTATTCTGCTGCAAAAGTCGCATTCTCCATTAAATTACCTAGAACACATGTTTAATAAATTAAGTAAATTCCTTAATAATATTCTAGAGAAACTCTTAAGTTAGCAAGATGAATTAAAAGTTTAATTTGAGACTTGGTTCTTGTTATGGTGAGACTCTGATTTGATGGCACTGTATTCATATGTATAGTGTGTTTGTGAAGAGAATAGTAGGAAAACAACACAAACTATAAAAAATACATTAAGAATATAATTACCATTAAATTTAACAGTTATTGTCTTTTGTCTATTTTCCTGGTCGGCCAATAAATAATGATTTGTTTGATTTTGTTTGGGTGTCCAGGTGTCAGAGCGGCACCCCTTTGGGAGAGCACCAAACAGGAGTTCGTAGGAATGCTCACAATAACTGACTTCATCAATATTTTGCGGACTTATTATAAATCGCCACTAGTTAAGATGGAAGAGCTCGAGGAACACAAACTGGAGACCTGGAGGAGTATGTCCTGCATTCACTAAATTACAATTATTGCCTTTCCCTTCCTCCCAAACAAACAAAATAATTCACTTTTATCTGTCTTTTGTTTTTCTTCTAAGTCTCTAAAATAACTTAAATTTCTTTGTTTTTCCATTTTTTTTATTGTTTTTTAATTCTTTTATTCGTGTTTTAGATTTGATTTGTTTTTATTTGAGCTAATCTTTAATGCCTTGATCTCTCCCTCCCTCTCTTTCCCTCTCTCCCTCCCTCTCCCTTAACGTCTCTCACCCTTAACATTTTGAAAGATAGTTCAAATAAAGAATTGAATTGAGCATGTACGAAAATGTTGAAAATCAAAACACATAAACAGAGTGTATATAAATTATTATGAGCAAATAACCATTTTATCATTTATGCAAGTTAATGTTTCACTTGTAAACAGTCAAATATCTCATTAATCATTTAAAATTGTGACTTTAATAGAAGGGTATTACTCCCTTTCCAGCTATCCTTGCCCATAAATAATGTAGAACCTAGATTGTATTGAAACTTGGGATGTTATTCTATTGATTGTGAAGATAGCTAGCATAAGGAAATAAGCTTGATAACTGATTGTGGTAACTGCTTGTGCCCACAGATGTACTGAAGGAGGACCACCAAGTTCAGCCACTAGTCAGTATTGGTCCGGACGACAGTCTGTTCAATGCAATCAAGATGCTGATCCACAACAAGGTGCACCGGCTGCCAGTGATCGACCCGGAGACTGGCAACGTGCTCTACATTCTGACCCACAAACGAATTCTGAAATACCTGTTCCTCTATTACTACAATCGGCTGCCGATGCCCTCCTATCTGAACAAACAGCTAAAGGAGCTGATGATCGGCACATATAAGAACATTGCCGTCACGACAACCAATACGCCACTGATCCTGGTACTGCACCAGTTTGTGGAACGGCGTGTGTCGGCCCTGCCAGTGGTCGACAAACGGTCTAAGGTGGTGGACGTCTATGCAAAGTTCGATGTCATACACTTAGCCGCTGACAAGACGTACAACAATCTGGACATCACTGTTAAGAAGGCCCTGGAACACCGGGACCAGTCGGAACGGGTCATCAAATGCACAATGAACGATACCCTGCACCAGATCCTGGAGAAGATCATCCAGGCCGAGGTCCACCGGATTGTCGTCGTCGACAGCGACGATCACGTGATCGGCATCATATCCCTGTCCGACATACTGTCGTTCCTCGTCCTGAGGCCGGTCGGCCTCGAACGCAAAGACATCAATTGTGACAAAGTGGTCGAGGAGACGGCCGAAGAGGTGACCGACACAGACAACGACAACAACACTGAACCCAACAAAGCTGACGAACAAAACATTATGCCATAAGGGGAACAGCCGTCGAAGATGGGGGGAGCAGTCTTTCCACCCCCCAGACGACAGAAGTGTTTCCTCCGCAATGATTTTGAGATCAGTTGACGGCCTTTCCTTCTCATTCTTCGTGGTATGGCTTCTGGTGAAGACAAATGTGTTGATTACTAACCGATTGTCAAATGAAGGCGAAGAATATGTGAATTAAATTTTTGAATAATAATAATAATAATAATTAATACAAGTCTTCGGCCATTATATTAATGGTCGGCGACATCTCTGTGGCCAAAGATTGAATGGAAATCATATTCTTCGAGATGGGAATTACGACAGCATTTAATTTGATTGCAAGAATAGATTCCCCTTTTTTTAATGAAATTCAAATATATTTTGTTTTTTGTTTCGGTAATATATTCAGTGATTCTATCACTTCATCGATGAAACAATTTAACGAAAAGAGCCTGGATAAATATTATTGAAGACTTTAATCAAGCAAAGGCACCGGTGGTTTATCGATGGTCATACCCTGTTTTTGTGCAAGAGCATCCAATGGAATAACTTTTTAACCAATTACGTGTCACGTGATTAGATATATTTTTCAATTTTCAAATAGTTTATTTTTCTTTCCCAATTAAGTTCAGTGTCCTTTTTCTTTAGTGTAAATATATTTTCAAGAATACAAAACAAAAACAAATTGAATGAAATGAGTAGTGAAATGATTCGGTCGCACAAAATGACCACAAACTTATTGCCAATAATTTTCAAACAATAATTTGTTTTTTTTTCTTTTATTTTTAATTTAATTCTTAATTAATATCACAAATGAATTCTAATTATGTTTTGATTGATTGAATTGAGAGATGAAGTCAACTAATTAACTGAATGTTTATATTAGAAAAAACAAATATATTTTTTAAGAAACGAACCAAGATTCTAAAAATTATATATATTATTGAAGTAAAAATGAGATTCTAAATTTGATTTTTCGTTTTTTTTTCAATTTGTTTAAAGTGACTATTTTTTTGACTGACCTAATACTTGTAATTAATTTTAATTGAAATATAAAGGCTGTGATCAGACACTCAAACACTACAGTAAAACACTCAGTAAAACAAACAAAAAAAACAAATCATTTTTATTCAGATGAAACTGTACTCCAATGGTCTGTAAATAAGACCTTTCTCTTGTTTTTTAATGTAAATTAAGTGCACAGAAGAGAATTGAGTTTATTTTTTCGAATTTTCCAATAATCTTATGCACTGTTCAGTCAATTGGTACGTAATGATAGCCTTGAAAGAACATCATTCCCCCTTTTTTTTTGCTAGATGCTTTCCCAAACTGAAATAATCAGGCTTTTCTCATTTTATATGAGGGTCATCCTTTTCTAGTTGATCATTTTATCAATCAAGATACTTTTACGAATAATTGCACTTGATAATAGTTGAAAGTGCTTGAAAAACTCTGGAATATCCATTCCTTCCAGTAATTGATCATCTGATTAAGCTCTGCAATAAAAGTCAAGGCCTGAACCAAGGCCATAAATGGTCTGATCTTCCTTATTTCTATTGCTCAGGCGCCCGTTACGTACTACTTGACTGGAACAGTTGAATTAATTGGTGTTTTGTAGAGAGGATTTCGAGACAAAATAGTAATTAGTTTTTTAGTTCTTTAGATCAGATGAAGAGTTTTGAAGAGTTGAGGAAAAAAATTGTTTTTCAAATCTAAGGAAAAGTCTATTAAATAAGTTTCTATTAATAGAGTTTTGAACTTTTTTTTCAACTAATTTTCATACAAATCATTGCCAACAAAATCATTAATCATTTTTCGTCCCTGTTTTTTGTCGTTTATTTTCTATTTGATTATTATAATAAGCTTGTTAAAAAAATAAGCTTTCTACCATTTTTTGTTTCGTTCGTTCGTTGTATTGTTGTCAATCACCAGGAACACTAGTCATCACTGCCTGTCCTCTAAAGTTTCCCCTAATTTGTTTCTATGCATTCTCTAAACGACAAAACAATTTTGTCTTATAAACAGTGAATCGAAAGCTTTTTTGTCGAAAACCGATTTTCTATTTAAAAGACAAATAATTTTTTTTTCATTTGAATTCAAACATAGAGTAGTATAACAACAAAAATATTCGGTTTTTTCGCTTAAATTTTTATTATTATTATTATTAGTTAATAATTATTAATTAATTAATTGGTTAATAACTTTCCAACTAGACACTTATTATTGTAATTACAATTGATTAGGCTTTTATTTAAATTAAATCATCATAAAAGAATTGTCAATAATTTTCTTCATCAATTGATTCTACTTCTTTGTTTTTTCATTGGTTCGGAGAACTTTTGTTCTTCCAATTCATTATTAGAAAAGTTTAATTAATTTCCTTTTCTGGCAAAACATTACCTCAAATGATGTCGTTTTACATACAATTGCTTATGAATTATATTTTCAATTAATTTAATAATGATATTGAATATTAAACAACAAAAACACTTACTTTTTAGTCAACTTTTAATTAATTATTAATTATATGATTATTATTATATAAAAAATATATTGGAATAGAATTTGTCGGTGAAATCAAATAAAACTATTTATATATAGATATTGTATATAATAAAAGAAAAAAAATCAAATGAAAAGCCGTATTAAAAATTGGATAATTTTAAAAATATTCTTGATTATTCCTAGTTATATACTGAAGATTACAAGAATTATTCCTACCATATTAACTGGTTAAATTTATAAACCGCTTGTTACGAGACCACCTTGTCTATCATCAATAATAATGATCAAATTTTTAAACTAGAACAGAATTATTGATTTAAATGCCCTTCTGTTTTTTCTGAACCTGGCTAAAATGAATTTAAATTTAAACTAGTATAAATAAAAGAATAGCCTAAAAGAGAAGACAAGTAATTCGAGGTTAAAAATTTCGTCAGATTCAATATT
>JAQIWP010002179.1:0-11807 GCA_034695525.1 Euzetes globulus
TTAAAGATCACACTTAAACTCATTAAGAAGTGAAGACAATGAAGAACAGGCAGTGATTTCTTGATTAAAATGTTTGCATTGAGAGGACAATAAATGTAACCACTGGTGGCCACAGAAATACTTAAAAATTTTGTTTCTTCTCTCAAAAATCCGGATCCGGAACTGATGAGTTGACAGTAGGAACGGACCCGGTTCTAAGGGAAAGAGCATTGGGTCTGTTTAATGACTCTGTAAGTGAGGTCATACTATAATAGTGACCACCAAAGTAACACTTCACTCATTTATAGCCCATAGAGTGAAGCCTCAAATTTTTAACCATTTATTTATATCAGTTATCAATGATTGAAAAGAAGACAATAATTGGTTTCAATGGTTCAACACTTTATTCTTAAACTTTTACAAAAGATTTTCATTTTTAGTTCAATTGAAACCTAATTTACTTGAGTGGTATGAATCGGGAGGAATGGGTGGCACCGATACCGGGCCGACCGTGCTTTACGGGCTTATATGTGATTGAAAACTCTCCCAAATAGTGGCCAATCATCTCGGGTTTGATCTCCACCTGATTGAATGTCTTGCCGTTATAGACACCGACTACGGAACCGACCATTTCTGGCATAACAATCATATCTCTTAAGTGAGTCTTCACCACTTCGGGCTTCTCCAGAGGTCCGCACTCTTTCTTGGCTTTCCTCAGTTTCTTCATGAGAGCCATCGGTTTGCGTTTGAGGCCACGGGAAAGACGTCTTCGGACTCTACACGTAAACAATTCCATCAGTTCTTTATTGCTTTTGTCCAACAGTTGGTCCAAATCCACGCCTCTGAAGGTAAACTTCTTGAACGTACGCTTCTTAGGCACCTGCGCCGCCGCCGCCACTTCTTCGTCCGCCATTATTCTTAAATTATCAATAAATGAGTTCTTCCAAAGAAATTGTGTTATTCACAGACTGAAGGCCTGACAGGAAAAGGAAGATATCTTTATAGTAATGGCTGACAATCCGTACATAAAGTTCGTCGAAATAAACATATTGGGAAAAACAGTGCTTTTATTTGATTTGATAAATGTTTTTGTTGTTTAAATAATTAGATTCTTGGAATCTTTGTTGATATATGGATTGATTAAATCGCAAAATGACTTCAAATTGTAGAGATGTGTTTCTGATCCGAATCCCGGCCCCAATCGACAAGAAATCACTGGACGGAGGGATAATCGATTTAAGCGTAAACACCGCCATGAATGTGGCCAAGAATGCCATCACCGATGGAACCGAACCACAACTCAATTATGTCTATGAAGTGGACAGAAATCAAAGCCAAGAAAATTTGAATCTAGTCAAATTGAATAAAACATCTGAAACTGAATTAAAAGCGGAAAATACATCACATTTTTGCGGTTATATTCAGTTCAGAGTTAAGCGAAACATTGATTCCGATTCGGCAAAGTTTCAGCCGCTGACCAAAAGACATGTCGTCGAACCCATCGACCACTTTATCAAAAGTCCCATTATGGACAAACCACAGCTGACCAAGAAGAAACGAAGAAGATATCAATGAATTTAAACTTTGTATCAAATTTTTAAATATTTTTTATTAAATTAGAAAAAATTAATAACATTTGGAAAGGAATCAGAGTTTTGTAAATGAATTTATGAATTAATGAAATTTATTGTCGAATCCCTTAATAATAATAAATAAGTTCTAATAAAAAGACTAAATTTGTGTTCAGAGTTCTTCGTGTTCGGGCTTTTCCTGCAATTAGTAAACAATCGATTAATTCAAGTTTTAAGAATCACTTCCAGTCATTACCTCTTCCTCTGCGTCTAAGTTTTCAGTTTTGTCAGTATCAACTTTGGCAGAAGTGCTGTCCTCTTCGTCATCCTCTTCCTCTTCAACCTGTGCAGGAATGAAACAAATGTAGAAAAACTGATAGGTTTATGGTATTCCGGATGTTATACCTGTGCCGACTCATCGACGCCCAGAGTCTTCCTCAACAAATTTTCGACTCTTTGTGCGAATGAAGAGGTGTCGGTCAGCATAAAACCTGACCTTAGAGTTGCCGTTTCGTACATAAGTAGAGCCATATTCTTAGCGGTCGTGTCTTCTTTGTCGGCTTCGATCCTTCGCTGCAGTTCTCTAATGAGAGGATGTCTTGGATTAATTTCAAGAGTCTTCTTCTGACTCAAGTAGTAGTCTCTCATAGTGTCCTGTGATTTGGAGTGGGCGTTACTTCGCGCCAATCGCTCCATGTTTCCGGTCCAACCAAATTGGGAAGCAACTAATGCACAGGGAGAGTCGTGCAGACGCTGAGATACGGCTGTCTTTCCTATTTTGTCCTTAAGTACGTCTTCAGTCAACCATTTAGTCAGAGGTTCCAACTCTTTCTCGAGCGCCTCCTGTTTTTCTTTAGTTCTTTCATTGTCTGACAATTTGAGGCCATCTTTGGCCACATTCTGGAATTTCTTTCCTTCGAATTCTGGCAGAGAAGAGATGGTGTACTCATCGACAGCGTCTGTCAGATAAAGGACTTCATAGCCCTTCTTCAGAAGACGTTCAACGAAAGGTGAAGTGGAAACCTCTTCATATGAAGTGCCGGCCATATAATAGACATATTCCTGTTTTTCCTTCATTCGTTTGACATAATCTGAAAGTCCGGTCAGTTTGTCCTCCGGTAGACTCGAAGTCTTGAAGCGCAACAGTTTGGCCAAACGGACTCTATTGGCTGTGTCTTCGATGACACCCAACTTGATGTTTGTCGAATATTCGGCCCAAAACTTCTGGTAGTCTTCATCTGATATCTTCTTAATCATATCCAACGCCTTTCGAACCAACTTTTTGCGGATAACTTTAAGAAGTTTGTGCTGTTGGAGGTTCTCTCGCGAGACATTGAGGGGCAGGTCGTCGCTGTCAACCACACCTCTAATGAAATTCAGATAATTGGGCATAATGTCCTGGAAGTCGTCGGTGATGAACACTCGTCGTACGTAAAGCTTTATGTTATCGGTTTTAGTGCCGTATTTGTTGAAAGTGTCCGACTGTTGCACTTTCGGTACGAATAACAACGACTTGAAAGTCACTTCTCCTTCGGCTATGAAATGAATTTTGGCCAACGGTTCCGACGAGTCCTTAGTTATTGATTTGTAGAATTCAGTGTACTCTTCGTCAGTTATTTCACTGGGCTTTCGGGTCCAAATAGGTTTGGAGCTGTTGATCAGTTCCCAGTCCCAAATAGTTTTCTCAACTTTCTTTGTCTTAGGCTTCTTCTCTTCCTTCTCCTCTTCAACTTTAGCCTCGTCTTCAGTTTCATCAGTCTTTTCTGCGGGCGCTTCAGTAGTGGCCTCTTCAATGTCATCATCGATGGGCTCTTCCACTGTTTCCGTCTTTGAAGACCACAAATAGATTTGGAAATTAATGAATTGACTATATTTGCGGATCAGGTTTCTGAGTGTGTCCTCCTGCAAGAAATCCTTTGCCTCCTCTTTAAGAGCCAGTGATATAGTAGTTCCTCTCTTGAGAGAGTCCCCTCTCGGGTCATCAACGACTGTGAATTCGGCCGAATCTGATTCCCAGATGTGCTGAATCGGGTCTTCATTGTTCTTAGAGGTGACGACCACTCTGTCGGCCACCAAAAATGAAGAGTAAAAGCCAACACCGAACTGTCCGATCAGATCAGTCATCTCTTTCGCGTCTTTAGAGTCTCCAATCTTTTGGAGGAATTCAGAAGTGCCGGACTTCGCGATTGTTCCCAAATTGTTGATCAGCTCCTGTTTAGTCATTCCGACGCCGGTGTCAGTGATATGAAGCATATTATTGTCTTTGTCTGCTTTGATTCTTATGGTCAGCTCTGGTGTAGAATCCAAAGCACTCTTATCTGTGAGCGACAAAAGTCTGATTTTGTCCAAAGCGTCGGAAGCGTTGGAAATGAGTTCTCTTAAGAAGATTTCTTTGTTTCGATACAAAGAATTGATGATAAGTTTCATCATTCGGTTGACTTCTGCCTGAAATACAAACTTTTCGGCCTTTTCTCGCAATTCTTTCATTTGCGAGACATTAAGTCCGTCCAGTTTTATGGCCTCTTCTTCGCGAGTGACCACTTCATCATCAGTTCGGGAGGCCTCGCGCTGTGAACCCAAGTCTTTCTCGATCTGTGCTCCGAAGTCATCGCTCTCTCCCTCGACGTCATCGTCAGCCAAACAAAGACCTACTGATGACAACAATCAATCAATTCTTAAACTGAAGAGAATTTTTAAAAAAGCAAAACTCACTCGAAGTTAAAGAAATGAATAAAAATACATAAATAAATGACTTTAGACTAAGTTTAAACATTTTATGGCAGGTTTAAGAAGACATAGAAATTGAAATAAGAAGCACAGAATTGAGTGAAGTCTTGAATCTGAAGTCACTATGAATTAGTTCTCAATCAACCGGCGATTCAGACGATCAGACCTTTCAATAAACTTATGGAGAGTTCCAGACTTTAAACAAAACGCCTATCATTTATGTCTAATAATTGTTATCATTTTGTTATATATTCAAAGCAAAAGGGGTTCGACTTTTAGTATTAAAAGACGGACGTAAATGACTTCCAATTCAGTGGTGTTTGTCTGACAGACAGTATTATCGCCAATGAGATGCCAACACATAAGACGGCAAATACTTGTCGTAATACTATTGGCTCCCATTTATACTTCACTTGAGTAGCGGCATATTCAATACTTTTACAATTGATCATGGACAACTTTCACTCAACAGCATCAGGGATATTATTTTATTAACCAATTATTATCTGGCAATAGATAAAAGATGATAGAACATAAATTTAACAAAAAAAATCAATTTATTACAATATATTTGAGTTTTCAAATAAATGTAAATTAATTTTTATTATTACCCTGATATTTGTGGTTTTACATTCGCAAAATTTAATTGATATTTAGTTAAATATTTTTGTGCATGAGTACTTTCATATTATGAGCTTTAGTTTTTAGTTGTGGTAAAGGAGGCGGAGGTGGTGGCGGTGTCGGAAGCACTGAGTGTTGAAAACTGGCAGTCCTTTCGTTCAAATTGTTATTAATGGCGTCGCTTTTGTTTTCAATCAATTGATTAGTAGTTTGACTGAAACCCAAACTTTCATAGAAACCAATTTTATTGGTTGTCGTTAAAGTCATTCTCTTGAATCCCATTCCTTTGACCAGAATTTCTGTCTCTTTCATTATATGCTTTCCAAACCCCTTTCCTCTCTGACTCTTATCGACAATAAGTGATTCGATGAAAGCACTGGTAGTGTCCGTCATTTCTCTTTTGACTTTGATATGACCCAAAACTTTATTTTCATTGTTGATTAGAATCAGAGAAATGGGTAACAAATCGGAAGACTTGTGCAGCGATTGGAGTCGTGCCGTCAGACTTCGAGGCCACTCTTCATTCAAAAGTAGAGCGCAATCATTAAACAGTTGTGGGAAGTCATGGAGTTTTACGAGTTTCAAGGACTTTGTCATTAAGTATTCATCAAAAAATCCAGGAGTTTAATGGGATTTCAGTTTAACTGGTTAAAAAATCACAATAATTATTGAAAATTCATTTAATTATTTGAGTCAATAATAGTAATTCAAGTCATGATTTGTGTATAAAAATCAGTTTTGCAGGATGATTACGTCAAAAAATAAAAACCAATATATTTCTCATAAAAATAGTCTTTAAAATAGAAATGTAAGAAATTAAAGATTGCTTTGTTTTCTTGTGGAGAACTTCTGGAGCGCCTGAATGCACTCGTCTGAAATCCATCTGTCTTTGATAGTGTCGGCCTCATCTTTATTGACCTGGTGCAGTTTGTTGCGCAGCTCTTCATTTTTGACCAATGCTTTTGAGAATTGCATTGATTTAGGATAACAAGTGTTGACCAGACCTTTGGGTCCGAAAACCCATTCGTCGATATGGGCCTTGAACTGAGAGGATGGCACCACTCGCGATACGAGTCCACATTCGTGGGCTTCTTTTGCGCTCATTTTATGGTTGAAGAAAAGCATTTCACTGGCTTTTGAATAACCCATTATGAGAGGGAACGTATAGGTAGCGCAGGCTTCAGGTGACTGTCCTAACGACGAGAAAGGTGTCTGAAAAGTTGCCGTATCGCTGGCTATGACGCAATCCATTAGTCCCAATGTTGTCACAGATATGCCAATAGCGGGTCCGTTGACGGCACCGATCAGTGGTTTTTGAAAATCGATAAACGCGGCCACAAATTTTTGCATCATTTTTGCCATATCTGCGGACGCAGTCTTCAGATCCCCGTTGTATTGCTTGTAAGCTTTTTCGAAATTACCTAGTTTATTCAATATAATACCTCAATATTAGATTTGTTTCAAAGAGTTTTGAGTGGACAGAAGACTGACCCAAATCATTGCCACTGCAATAGTAGTCACCACTGGCTGTGATCAGACCTAATTTGATAGATTCGTCATTGGATGCTGTGTTGAGAGCAGTAATCCAGTTCTCATACATCTCAACATTGATTGCATTGTACTTTTTAGGTCTGTTCAGAGTTATCACACAAACACCCGATTTATTCTCAACCAGTATTGGCGGCTCAGACGCATTGGCGGCCGACCCGTCAGAGGTGGTGCTTATTCCGCTCTCCTTGAGTAATTGGTTTACTGTTTCGATATATTGGTTCATAGCGTCGACGTTGGGCATGGGTCCGAGGCCACTCCAGGCGCTCCACTTTGCCTTCTCCACAAAATTCAAGGACGAAGGCTTAGGAGTATTGCACTGACCTTTTGTCGACTGTTTGAACAGTGAATACAGTTTCAATTTGGCCTCATTTGACGGCTCTTCGGTCAACTTCTTCACATCCTGTTGGGCCAATTGAAACCTTTCTTCCAGTTTGGCTCCAGAAGAATAAGCAAATGATTGGTTCGTATTCAACATTTTCGGTAGAAATTCAGTCACTTTTCTGACAGATCTCAAGCTTTTCATTAAACCAAACATTGTTTTCGTTCAATACTTCTGTAAATGTTTTGTCAGAATTTGTGCTACAATTATAAAACACTTGGATTTTGATATTTACTAATAATTTTGAGTTTAAGTGTTTTTTCCGACGAAGGACTGAACTTATATTTTGTCAAAAAAAAGTACTCAAATGAACTTACATTTAAGGACTTTGTTCCCAAGCAAAAGATGTGCTGATAATTCGGATTATGGCGACCCAAAAGGCAAACTCCAAAACGGCTTAAAATTGCAGCAAATGTTTTACAAATTACTTTAATTCCTCAAATGATTGGCAAAAAACCTCTGATTTTTAAATAAAACTATTGAAACTTGTGGATGAAATATTAAGACAAAACTGTCAATGCCATAAAACTTCCAATTTAAACTGTCCAAGATTGTTGATATTAAGATGATCAGGATAAGAATCAAGATAAAAGCTAATCATTGACCTTTTGACAATCGGTGTCGCGATGTTTAGTTTGTTTACTTGAAGAGAGGCTTAACTGTAGTACACTTTAAAGACCTCATCGGTTGTACTGCTGTTGACGTAATGAAAGGGCGGATACAAACTCTGTTTGTTTTTTGAATTAAAAAGACTGCATTTCATCGATTATTTTCTCGGAAAACATCCATCAAATGCAATGATATTGTAATCGTGATATTCATTTCATTTGGTTTCAATTATTTATTTTGTTATCTATTTGTTAGCAATAATCCAATTAATTGAAAGTATTAGTGAAGACCTCATCAGTAGATTAGTCTTTACTTTCCATTAATTAAATTCATTACTCATTTTGAAAGTATTGAAAATATCGCAAAAATCTCATATTTTTATCTATTTTTGTTAGTAATCTCTTTAATCAATGAATAGTTGTCTTAAATAATGAATCAAATGATGGATAGTATGAGTGATACCGAAGATGAAAGACGTCTTGTTTTGGACAAACCTCTTGAAGAACAGGACAAGCGATCCGTCAATAGTTTCGTATATTTGGTGACCTTTGTGTCGGCGATCGGGGGCTTTCTCTTTGGTTATGACACAGGAGTCGTGTCGGGAGCCATGGTTTTCATTCGGGATCATTTCGGACTGGACCATTGGTGGCAGGAGTTTATAGTGTCGGCGACTATACTGTCGGCCTGGATATTTTCAATGGTTGCCGGATATCTGACTGAACGGTTCGGCCGAAAACCAGTTATAATATTGGCCAGCATTGTCTTCGCTGTGGGGGCTCTTCTCATGGCCATCGCATGGACTAAAGTGGTCTTGCTCTTCGGCCGATTCACTGTCGGAGCAGCCATTGGTTTGGCGTCGATGACAATACCGGTTTATATAGCAGAAGTGTCACCGATTGAGATCAGAGGCAAACTCGTGACCATAAATAACTGCTTCATAACGGGCGGTCAGTTTGTGGCGGCGGTAGTGGCCGGAGCTTTCAGTCTAAATGACTCCAACGGCTGGAGATTTATGTTAGGTATCGCTGGTATTCCGGCGGTCATCCAATTGGTCTGTTTTGCATTTCTGCCCGAATCGCCCCGTTTTCTCATCAGAAGAGGCAGATATCAGGAGTCACTCGAAGCTCTTCAGAAGCTTCGGGGACCCGACGCTAATGTCAACGATGAGTTCGAATCGATTAAAGACAGCTGTTTGGCCACAGAGAGAGAACAGGCCGAAAGGGGTGGCACTTCTGTTTTCGAGCAGATAATGCAAAACACTGGACTCAGAAGAGCTCTTATGATTGGATGTGCGCTTTCCATGTTTCAGCAGATCTCTGGAATTAATACAGTCATGTATTACAGCGCAACCATCATTCAGATGTCTGGTGTTCACAACAAGTCGACAGCTGTCTGGTTGGCTGCGGCCACCGCTGCCGTCAACTTCGTCTTCACTTTTGTTGGATTAGTTTTGGTCGAACGAATCGGAAGACGTCGTCTAACTCTTTATAGTTTAGGTGGAGTTGTGATCAGTCTTGTAGTGTTGGCCGTCGGCTTTCAGGTGACAGCTATTGATTCGCCAGACGTTGGCTGGAAGGCAGACACTCCCGGAGACATTTGCTATAAGATGAGTACGTGTTTCGATTGCGTCCGAAGTAAGTCTTGTGGCTTCTGCTTCATTGACAAGAGTCCATCACTGGTCGATCTGAATATCAACGGCACCTGTCTCGTAGTCGATTCAGTCAATAGTGAAAGGTCTTCGGGTAAACCACTACTGACTTTGCTCATTGAAATCGTCTAATTATTTTCAAAATAATGTGTTCAGTGGGTCTTTGCCAAAACGGAACGGCTGGAGATATTATTTGGGCCCCGGAATGGTGTCCTTCCAGATACTCATGTATTCATTCAATTGATTTAAAATATTGTTTATTATTATAAATTGTTTTTAAATATTTTAGGGTTGACTTTGTTTGGACTTATGCTATATCTGTTCTGTTTCGCACCGGGTATGACACCCCTCTGATTTTCAAATATAATTATATTCTAATCTACTTTTTTGGACAGGTATGGGTCCAATGCCATGGACTATAAATTCAGAGATTTATCCCCTTTGGGCGCGAAGGTAACCGAACCTCAGTTCTTAGTTTTTGTTTTAAAACACTTTTATCCGAAAGTTTTTGTTATTCGACTTCAACGTCTGTCAACTGGTTCTTCAATCTATTAGTTTCGCTGACATTCCTGTCATTAACGCAGGCGTTGACCAAATTCGGGACATTCTATTTATACGGTAATGAAAACTTTAAATATATTTTCAATTGACTTATAATGGTAACAATAGCGGGTCTGGCGTTCATTGGTTGGCTGTACTTCGCGTCTTGTTTGCCTGAAACGAAAGGATTGTCATTGGAAGAGGTGGGAAGTCTGTTCGCAAACGACACGACAGTGTTGGGCGCAAACGGTCACAAAGCCGTTCAATACGTACACATTCGCGGCATTAATCGGTCACAAACTCTGGACGAACAGGAATCAGACTAAACACCTGATCCAAGTCTAGTCATTGCTCTCTCAGAAAACTCTAATCGAAGACATTGTTTAATGTTTTAACAAATTGTTGACAAATATTTATTTGACGATAAAAAGCTATTTTGTATATTATTTTAGTCATTCAAAGAGTTATATATTTTATGCACTTTTTATTTATTCACAAATCTATTAAATCATTGTTCAATCGAATCAATAATCGGATCAAATGCCAAATAAAAGGATTTTATTGATCGTTAAATATTTAAAACATGCTTTAAAATTACAATGACCATGCCAACTTAGATTCTGAATGGATTGGTCTTTCTTAGATTTTTTTATTTTTAATAGAATTCATTTGAATCACTTGTTTTCCTCACAATTCTTTAAGGGATGTTATTTCCATTTGAAGTGTAGTTATCGATAGGATTCGTGTCTTCAGTGGAATCGTCTATTATTTTAAGTTTTTGACACAACTTGTCGAGTATATCAGTGAAGACAATCAGTTCGATATTATGTCCCAACTGTTAAGATCATTAAATAAGTCAAAGGAATCGATGCAAAAAAGTTAAAATAAACCAAATTCCAAATAAGCAGATTTGGTTTATGTCAACTCAACATTGAAATTATTGAATACCAAATAGAGTATAAACCAATCGCCTAATTGTAGTCTTTGGACAACCAGTTGTCGGTTTCGGTAACTATTTCTGTCATAAAAGTCGAATCGATAGCGACAGCAATAGTATCGCATTTGTGGACAGTATATCAAAACTGTACGGAAAACGATCACAAAACTGGTTATTATCGCCAAAAATGTGTACCAAAACCATAAGAAGAGAAAAATCTTTTGATTAAATATATTGATGGACAGAATACACAGGAAGTTGAGGTATTCGTTTTGACCGGACATTCCAAATCGAGGAAATCCACATTTGCTTAGAATTGGGAATATCTGAAGAAATTACAATTTTTTAAAGTAGAGCACAGAATAATTTAATTAATTACTCGTGTAATCGGATCCACTTCTATAGTGTGATCACTAATGTGGCGGATAAAATCTATGCCCAAATATAGGAATTGTCCGCCAAGGAAAAGATCCATTAAGAAAATTTGCAAGATGACATTGAAGAATGCCAACAGTTCGCAGAAGAAGTATTTAGTGGCATACCAATCATTGGTGCCAATTGTCCGGTGCAAGTAGTCGACAACAAATTCCATCTTCTTTTCTCTGCTTTCTTTCTGAAGAGAATAGTAGTTGAGGTCTGTTATCAGTGAAGACATTTTTCCTAATTCCCAGGCCTTCCACAGCCATCGCGGAAAATAGAAGCAAATCCCTTGAAATAATAGCATAAACCAAACCCATTGATAATAGGTGTGAAAGTTGGGCTCAACTCTAGTGCACCAAAAATTCAAGATTTTCTTATCTTCGGTCCATTTGTTGCCACCACAAGTAATGGGTTCGCCCACTGTTTGTTTCGTTATGTTTATGATAACGAATGCCATTAGTATTAAAACCGTTAAAATGCAGTGAAGACGGAAAACGAGTCCATCGATGTGTACGCGACGGCAACGACGAAGTTTCGATAGCGTCACAAATAACTTCAACATTACTGACAATTGATTTCTATTCTTAAAATTGGAAAAATTAGATTATTAGTCAAGAGTTTGAATTATTAATTGCTTATTAAAATGGCATTTCTTTACATTCTTTGCAGTATTTGCAGTCTTTACGGTTAGTTTGAGAGTTTAAGCGGGAGGTCTCAGAATAAGAGCCTTCAACGCCTTCAACGCCTTCACTGCAATGCTTTGCAATACTGACCCAAACTGTAAAGACTACAAAAACTGTAAAAAACGCAAATTTAATCAACAAT
>JAQIWP010002180.1:0-11807 GCA_034695525.1 Euzetes globulus
TTCTTGGACATCATCTTGAGCCATGACTCAAATTATTTTTATTTTAAATTATTTTTTCTACTAGATACAATTAAAGTTCAGAACTTATTTATTCCTAATAAAATATGGTTTACTGACTTGTTTATGGACTGAAATTTTGTTTTTTGATTTAATTAAATCTCAATAAACATTGCAAGTATTCAAGTTTTATGTTGTGCAAGTATTTGAAATTTTTAATTAAAAGAAGTATTTCTAAAGTTATGTAATTTAAAGACTAAAGTCACGGATCCGACAAATCATAATAAAGTCAAAGTTCAAGTTTTTTTGTTACGAAAATTACGAAAACCATATAATCAATGACTTTAATGCGGAAACTAATGTACCGAATGGTCAACATTTTGATTTCAATCAGAGTTCAATCAACTCTTTAATCAATTATGAGATAGTATTTAACTATAATATTCTTCGGTCAGTTATATTGATTTTCATTTTGGAGGTGAACCTGTGGTTTTATTATTTTAAATTATTTCCTGTGAAAATTTAATGGTTACTGTTTTTTATCAAACAAACAAGATATCAATCATATTAAACTTAATTCGAAAAAATTATCTTGCCAATGTTTATTTAAATATAGTTATTAAGCCATATAAAATTTGTAATAAATTTTAAAAATAATTTTTATTTATTCATGTTTGTTTTATACATGTTCAAATGGTATTTATTTTTTTAATTACATTCTATAAATGTCATTAATCGATAATTTTTATAATTAAAGAAAAATGAATGAGAATAAGCTTTTTGTGACACTACAAAAATGAGTTAAAACAACTATTTACAGTTTGCATAAAGCTTTAGCTCTAATTTTAGTTTGCAACTGGCAAGATAACCTTTATCACAATGAAAACTTTTATGTCTAATCTGTTAAGAATTACTTTTATTTATTCACTGAACTATAAGCGCCTAAAGTCTATCTGTTTGAGTAGTAGATTGAATTGAACCGATAGTGCGGCCAAAAAATATACCCACAAAAATGTTGCACTATTGATAATTACCTAGACAAGCCTGTCTTTGGGAATTTTTTGAAAAGGGTTAGCTTATTTAAGTAATTATTTAAGTAAGGTTTTAAAGTAAGAATGTTTTTTAAAGTCTAGGTTTTGGATGAGACTGGGTATTTTGGGTAAGTCACGAAATCTCTTACATATCTTAAGTCAAGAAATTAAATAATTGATAAAGGCCGTACTGAAACTGATTGTGGGGTTTTTATGGACTCAGGGCGCGACATAAAGCATTGTTTTTGTCGAACATTGTTTCGAATGATAGATAAGATATTCATAAATTGATCCGACACAGTAACCATTACAAGAAGTTATGGATAAAGGAATGACACAAAAACAAAAGCAAGACCTCGCATATAGAGTTGTGCACTTTCACTTAAAAACAACTAATTTCGATAAAATAGAAACATCTTTACGCCTTATCAGAAGGGAGGAGCATAAGATTAAAAATTTTCTGGAACAGACCAGAGACATGAGATGACAGGAACTGCTAATTTAAAACCTCTTACTAAAGGAAGAATGTGTGCAACCGCTAAAATTGTGACAAAAACTTTCATCATAAAACAGTTGAATACAAAATTATCTGTTTGAGGAACAACGGCTGAGCTACTGAGAAGTGTCTTAAGAAACTAATGTCTCCATTTTTTTCTGAAATATCACCCGAGCAGTACTTTTGTGTTTGGGGCCTAAATGTTGCGCGCCTACTTCGGAGATATGTTCATGAGTTACTTGATAGCAATTGTATAAAATTTTTTAATTAAAAGAGTGCGCCCCTACTGTGACTCAGACTTGGCCAATTAAAAAATTTTGTCATTTTGCAAGAGGTCACATGCTAAGGGACGGACAGCAATGAAATGTTTGTTAAAATTCCGAAAAGTATGGAAAAATATTAGCAAAAGTGTTTCCAAAAGATCTGCACACTCTATGAATGAAAGCCTTCGACGTACCCTTTAATTAATAGGAGACCAGGGTGTCTATGCATCATTTGTTAAATAAAATCGAAAACTTATATTCTTATAATTTATTTATTAAAATATTTTTTTAAAACTTCAACAACTTTTCGAGTAATTCAAAAATTTACCCAGCGCAATCAGTTCCAGTACACCCCTTATATACAAAACTATATACTACATACTTCGTAAATGTAGTGAAAAATACATTAAAAACAAGAATTGTTTAGTTTATTAAAGAAACTTTTCGAAAAGTTTATCATTAGCAAGTTTCTTCAATATAGTTCCTATTCATAGTATCTCTGTTTGTCAATTTAAAAAATTATAAGTGACAAGCATTAAAAACACTTTGGAAATAGTATATTGCCTAGGCTACAGACATTTATTTATATGGTTAATTAATCTACGACATTTAAAATTTAGATAAAAAATACTATTAATTTTTTTGTCCCAATAGTTAATTTGTTGGAAATTATGAACATATTAAAATTTAGAAAAAGTCATAGTTACAGTCTTTATTTAGCTTTGATTTTAATCAAGGTTCAATGAAGAGATGGTTGTTTGCTAATAATTTAGCACATGACAACCCTTGTATTTGTTTTGATAGAATAATCGATTTACATTTAAGCATGTTTTATTTAATTGCAGTTAGGATTGTTTTAATCACGCTTCTCATCATTCAAATATCTCTATTTGTTATATCACCAGCTTCTATAATGCAAGAGCAAGTGGAAAATTTTCGGAACAATATTTCTTATAAATGCTTGATCAAGAAATTCGAAATGAATTAAAGATTAACAAAATCACCAAGTGAACAACATTAGTAGCCTAGGCCATACAAACACAAACAGACAATTATTATGCTAGTGTATAATCTGTCGTCTTTGAAATAAGTATTTTTAAGAAGCTATCATGGAATCTAATATTATTAACTAACTTTTGTTTTAATCATAATTCCCATGGCTAGTTAAAAAAATTATAAAAAATTATATTCTGTGAGATCATCTTTGAAATAATAAAATACCCTTAAGGTCTAATTTTTGAAAATAGTTGGTCAATAGCCCATCATCATTGTCACATTGAGCCATTATTGCTTTAAATCAGTGACCTGGGTGTATTGCAGCCTGAGGCTTCTCAGTTCTCATTAATATTCAACCTGGGTTCCTTTATGGCATTAATATTCGCGTTAATCACATTTCAATCAATTAAGAAATTGTTTGAAAAACGCAATGAAATGTCAAATGACTTAAAACGACGGCTCAGGCGCTGGAATATTCTGTCATTGATCACTGGCTTGATCTCTGTGGCCGGCACCTTGATCGTGGCAAATTTTGGACAATTTGAAGTGTTTTGTGCCAGCATCAATCCAGAGTATGAGGCAGGCTATTTTATTAATAACATTGAAAACTTGCTCCTTCTGAACGGTAGTCAAAAAGATTATTATTTTAAACTATTTCTGAGTGGACTCTCATTTATATTCTGAGTGTTTTTTACTTAACATTTGTTTCGTATTTCAAAAACATTTCATTTTTAAATAATTTTCTTTAATTCAAAGAAAGTAATGAAAATGTCTGACAAAATGTAAATTCTTTTGATGCGTGCAATGAATAAAATTAAATATCGATATCTGGAAGGATCAAGGTGGCAAATTTTTGATCTTGGAATCCAAGTTTGACCATACTTAAACTAAACTTGTATTTTTAATGGACAAGGTCTAATAGTAATTTAATAATTTTTTTGATTGAATAGATATAACTTTCGAAGGACATCGCATAATTGTACTTGTTTAAAGTTTTGAATATGATAGTGAAAACTATTTATTTTCTAAATAAGTAATATATCATTAGTAATGATTCATTACTATTATTCCTGCAAATACTCACAACCAAGGAGTTATATATCAACATCTAAAAATTCAGCACATAATTAGATATGCAATTATTAAGTCTTACAGTTTGTAACTGAACACTCAAATCTGTAATAATAACTTTATTTTTCATTTTACTTAACAAAATGAATTAGCAGATATGTGGGCTCGATCCTTGGGCAGTCATATTGTAAGCAAGCACTTTAACCACTAGGCTGTTTAGGTTTCGTATAAACTTACTGGTTATAAAACCAAGATGTGCATTAATTTAGAAACTTTGTAATTTTTTTAACTAGCCATTTGAATGATGATTAAAACAAAAGTTAGTTAGAAGTATTAGTTTCCATGATAGCTTCTTGAAAATACTAATTTCAAAGGCGACAGATTATACACTAGCATAATAATTGTCTGTTTGTGTTTGTATGGCCTACTAATGTTGTTCACTTGATGATTTTATTAATCTTTAATTCATTTCTAATTTCTTGATCAAGCACTTATAAAATATATTGACCAGAAAACTTGCCACTTGCTCGTGTATTATAAAAGCTGTTGATACAACAAATAGAGATCGTTGAATAATGAGAAGCGTGATTAAAATAATCCTATTTGCAAGAAAATAAATCATGCTTAAATGTTAATCGATTATTCTATCAAGACAAATACAAGGGTTGTTAAGTGCTCAATTTAAAACAAACAACCATCTCTTCATTGAACCTTGATTAAAATCAAAGCTAAATAAAGACTGTAATAATAACTTCATCTAATTTTTGATAATTTAATAATTTCCAGCAAATTAACTATTGGGAAAAGTTAGTAGTCTATATTTTTTATCTTTTTCAGTGATTGACAAATAGACTATTAATAATATAAGTATGATTAGGAACCAAAATTAGTATACATAATCAATTTGATTTTTTAAACAAACATTTTTAAAATAAAATTATATTTTATATAAACATTTTAAACATATTAAGTATATAAAAATTGAGAGCAAGGTGATTAAATTGAAAAATTTATGCCTGAAAAGAATCGCATAAAGTTTGTGGTCATTTAATTTCAACATAAATTGATTGTTTACTTAAATAAATATATCGACATAATTAACTATATAAATAAATGTCTGTAGCCCAGGCAATATACTTGGCAATTTCCAAAGTGTTATTAATTCTTGTCACTTATATTTTTTTAATTTACAGACAGAGATGCAGAATACTCTGTACTATGAATAGTAACTATATTGAAGAAACTTGCTAATGATAAACGTCTCATTACCTTTCAACTCTATTTCTCATGATTTAGCACCCTGGAAATGCATGGTCTATGCTATAGATGTTGAGTTCTTGGCTGTTTTATAAATTTTTCAATTCACATTGATTGTATTTTTGGTCAAGGTGTAATAAGAAAAATATTGATAACAAAATTTTTCCACTTGCACGTGTATTATAATTGTGAAAGCTGGATAAATCTACCAACATCAGTCAACATTATTGACTAACGAAAAACGTGATTAAAACAATTCAAATCTCACATAAAATCATGCTTAGATTTAAATCTATTATTCTATCAAGACAAATACTAGCAAGCTTAATTTATAACAAATAATCATATTCCTAAATAATCAAGTTATTTTTTTATTCTTCTCGTAAACATACAAATTAAATTCACGCTAATTAACAATTAAACTGTTTTATCACCTTGCTTAAAAATGTGAATATTAGAGAAGTTCACGCAATTTATAAATAGTATAAAAACGTTACTTAACCCGTTTATAAAGCATCTTGAATTTAAATCTAGTTTATCAAAGTTATAAAAAGATAATTGTGTTAATTCTTCAAGTTAACGAAAAAATAATTTCTAATATGTACAAGCTTATCGTGGTTGTAGTTCTGGTCATCTCCTTTACCGTTTCTGAGTCTTGCGATGCCATGAAAGAATTTGAGGAAGATGTGATGGCCATGAAGACCTGGGGTGAAGCCAAATGCAAAGACGGTATGCTCTTTAATCTTTAAATAATTGCAAGTTAATTTTTTTAAATATTTAAAATAGGACATACACTGACAGACGCTGAAATAAAACAGGTCAAAGACTGTTATACGGAAAACGTACAGACCGTATTTACTAGTGATAATGCCAAGGTGCTCGACAAAGCTGTCATGAAGAATGTCTTCGACAATCCTGATATTAAAAATGTTTGCAAAAGCGAAGTTCAGAATAAGGTTAGAATTTGTCTTGATTAATGTATATAAATCAGTACGAAATTTAATCTAGATCAAATCAGCAATGGTTAAAGAGGTTGGAATAATGAAGGCTAAGGATTGCAAAAAGGAACTGGATGCAGACTGTCCTAAATTCAAGAAAGCTTTTGATGCATACAGTGTAAATAGGATTGATTTATGAATTTTTAATCATTAACAATGAAAATATAAAATAACTTTTAATCTTGCTAAACCTTTTCCTCATTTTTAGGCATGTGTAAAGGGCTAACAACTTTATTAACGAATCGAATCATGGTCAACAATAAATGTTTAAATTTAACCCAGTTTATCAGTATATATTCTTATAAAATACCGATGATTTTAATCAAATTGTTTGCCAACTTATTCAATTGTGCCTTGATCAACTACTCAATGAATAAAATGTTTCGAAATTGTAATATTTTAAAATTGAGTTGTTTATTTATTCACCTGCAAACAACAATACATTATTGGACTTATATCACTTTGAACATGAATAAGCATAAAAATAAAAATAAATTAAATTGCTAGCTTTTACATTATTAATTTTTTTCTAATTAATAATAATAATACCTTGTCAACAATTCTTCGTAAGTAACACATTTATTCTTATTAAACTGAAAAAAATAACTTTCATTTATGTAAATATTTTGGGAATAATAAAATTGTGACCCTGATTACTTTATTTTTTTTTCATTGAATGGTAGAAAAGGTGATAAAACAAACTAGTTACTAAAGTTACAATCTAATAATGAATTTTTTATTCATTTTAATAAAACGTAATTAAGTGATTGAGTTATTTTAACATCTAGTTTATAATGTAATAAATTTCTAATACAAACAAGCTAATATTTTTAACGGTTGAAACAATTGTTTTAAATTTAAAAAAATTACTTTATTTTCAAGTAAAACGTGATCACTTAGTAAACAGAAAAAATATATATACATGCTTATCCCGTATTTGACATTCGTGTTATTTGTGACCTTGGTCACTGTTTCAGCAAAATGTGATGTCATGAACGAATTCAAGCCAGATATTGATGACATAATGAATTGGGCCAAGGACAGATGTGAAGCAAGTATGTTTATTCAATTTTTAATAACATGCTCTATTAAACACCAATGACCAAGACGTGGAATATCTAATCAGGGTGAAATTAATGAACAAATTCTTACCTATCACAAAATTTAGAAGAAAAGTCCGTTTTTGGAAAATATGGGAGAGCACTACCACAGAGCAATTCTTTATTATTATCTAGATGCTAAAAATATAGAATTGTTTCATTAGATCCTGAAGTGACTGATGATGATTTGAGCAAGTGTAAATCTTGTTACGGACAGCACATTCAACCACTCCTGACTAGTGAACATGGAAAGGCTGTTAACACCTTTTTGATTAAACACATATTTGACAATTCTGATTGTAAAAAGGCCTGTACAGATAAAAATGTGCTGGATAAGGTAACAGATTATCTTGATTAAAAAAATACCGAACAATTCTATTATAAAAATCTTAAAGATTAAGAAAACTGCTATGAAGGAGGTGGGTATGAAAAATGGGTTGGCCTGCAAAAAAGACGTTGAAGCTGAGTGTGCAAAATATAAGACTGGCCTGCAGAATTTCAATGTAAGAAAGGTCTATTTATTATTTACTGTTGTTGATTTAATTTATTTATAGTTTTGCATGAAGGAAGAACAGCAATAGAAAAATGAATAAATAAATCAAGTTCATTTAAATACTTCTTAAATAATTGATAATCAATGCAAATAAAAATAAATAGACAATTTTTTATTTAAAATTATTAATAAGTAGATAAAGTTTAAATAAAAACAAGAATAGTTTTATTTCAAATAAATCAAAATAAGTTCATAACAAGAAAATAGTTGAGCCCGGTAAAATACAGATATTGATAGAACTCCCAGTTATTCATAGGAAACAAATCATAGCAATAGAACCCAATCTCGCGTTCAGACAAATGCTCTGTAAATGACATCAGAGTTAACCTGTCTTTCAATTTGAGCCTTACTTTAGTTCCACTCAAATATGAATGCAGTAATGGAAGGGGTTTATGGGCTGCCTTACTGACCCAGGTGCTCATATAATTGGTCATTATTAGACAAAGAGTACATATGGAGAGAATTGCTGCTAGAACAATTCGGAAAGGTAGTTCAGTTTGTTTATGATGAATGGAAAACAGACCAAGAAGAAAGCCCGGTGTTCCGAAGTAGTAGATTATAAAAATCAAAACTCGAAAGAAGTGATTAAGGTCTTCAGCAAACTTGTCTAAGAAGTTGTGCTCCTTAAAGCCTAGCATGAAAAAGACCTTGCTTAGATTGTATCGATTGCTTAACACGGTAAATTTTATACGATCATTGGCTTCATTAAACTTGATCTTTAGATACATAGCGCAGACATACCATAGCATTATCCCGAACCAAAAAGTACCCAGTATATGATAAAATGAAATGAGATAGGCTATGGATAACAATATCATATTAAAAATATTAAAGTCTGTTCTGGCATCAAGATATGCCACCAGCCATATTCCAATTGTTGATAATGCTACTAGGGCAAGTGTGAAGTTCAAGACTATTTTTAAGAAATATCTGTTAGCTAGGGGTAAATCTTCGCCTGTAAGTTTTAAAATTCGATGCACTCATCGGATAAGGAACTGTACTGTACTTGAGTTCAACGAAATATTCAGCGATAAATAGGGTGTGAGTTAGCTCTTGATAATTAGTTACCAGACCAATACCAAGCACAGAAAAGCTTATTAGTGACACCATTCCAGAGATTAATTTCGGATCACCAAGTACGTTTGTTGGATTACAGGTCAGATCAAACATCCATTGCTGTAAAGAAAATTAATTTTACTCATTTAAAAATATATTTCGGTATCAAACTTCATTGATGATAACTGGCAGGGCAAATCTAATCGATGTTATTAATAGCAATATTTTTGTGGTCATCACTAATACAAGTCTTCGTTGACTGCGATGTCCGGCGACGTACTCTTCAGTGCTCTTATAAACTGTTATGTAATGTCTTCTCATAATTGTCTCCAACGAATCAATACATTCCTTGACATCCATATCAAGATTAAATAATTTATCTTTCAAGCTGATCTTGTTATTTGAATTCATGCTTAAACTTAAGCCAACTCAGCTAGTTGCAAGTTTATATAAATATTTGCCATTAATTGAGAACTTTATTCATTGTGTCCTATTTTTAAATGAATAACGATTTTTAAAAAAAATAATCTTTGTATTTAACTTTGAGAAATCTGAAAAGACCATTAAGTTTTTGAATTTATTTTATAATAAAAATCTGCAAATAGCCATTTGTTTCCATGGTAGCTAAAATAAAATTCATTATTTAACTTGATGATCAATAATTTTAATTGTAATGTATTTGAGTTTCTCTAAAACGAATTATTATTGGAGTTCAAATTTTTTCATTATTCTAATAGATTTTATTATGTGGGGTCAGAATCTGTTATTCAACTGAATTATTTTTATTTGTTACCCAGCTATCAAGAAAATAAAATATTTGGGCCATTGTCAAAATTATATTTCCCTACTTAAAATAGCTGCTTACCTTACTTTATATCAACCGTTAAAATTTTATTTGTTCATTTGGTTTTTATATTAAGTTTTAAAATTTTTTTAAATAGTTGGTATAAAGTTTATACATAATTGCATTTTGCAAGAGTCAAATTCATGGCTTTAAAAATTAAAAAAGATGAATCAAAATTAGTAATTAGCAAAACTACAAATATAATTATAAACGACTCATTACAGACTGAATAGAGCTTTAGAGCTATCGTAAACTAGCCATTAGAAAAAATTATTTTGACCAATATTAGCTAAATAAGTTTAAATGTCAGCTGGTAAAAATACATTTAAATGCATTTTTATCATGACAGGTTGTGACATTCCATAATTAGATAAAGTTTTTGCTAAATTATTAGCTTTATAAATGAAAAATAACTATGTTAAGAGAAAACTTCATTTATATAGTAACAACTATGATAAGTAAGCAAGTATTTCAATAATCAATATAATATTGACTGAAAATTAAAAATAAGCTAAACTTCGACATCCAATGATAAAATAAATTATTTTTGAAATAAATATAATAATTATAATCACTATTTTGGAAGTAAATAATTAAAATTTTAAGAAAAAATGATAAATTTTTTTAACTTAAATTAATTAAAAATAATATAATTACATTTAAGTGAAGCCAGGTCAAGTATTCAAAAGTAAACACATTTACACTTTGCAAAATAATGTCAACGATAGAACTTGTGCTGGCAACTTAAAACCCTCCTGCAAGAAAATACAAATTAATCTGAATAAGCATGAACTCTATCAATTGTGACCTTTTTATTATATTTTTTATATCAGTGACTAGTAGTCATTAATTATCTATTAGCTTTTTGATAAAGATATTGCTTATTTTTTATTTGAGAAACTGTAATAATTTATCATTTTTTTAATTTTAGAAACTATTCGCCACTTCTGATATTTTATAAATACAGATCTTTATAAAATGCACCTTGTGTATTCACAATGGTAAGTTTTCATATTAGATTATTTAATATAAAATGTGTTTTTAATATTTACTAGTTTAATAATTTAAATGTATTTAGTCTATTTATTATCACGGTAAAATGATTAATAGTTATTCAATAAAAAACATTTTGCATTTACAGTTTTAACAATTAGTAGTGAAATCAAAGCATTACCAAGGCTTTTTACATTTCAACGTATTGAACAAATACACTTTCCTAGCATCTATTCATGAAATAGTTTTAACCAGATGCTTTTAATTAAAACAATCGAACGGAAATCTAAAATCAAACAAATGCTTTGAAACAAAATAAAATATGCAAAACAGTTAATTAGAAAAGTTTTGATTATTCAGAATTCCCATGCTAATTATCAATTAATTTGTTTAATCAACCACATTACATGTAGACATGAAAGGTTTTTACTAAGCACGTTAATTATCCAGGGGTAGCCATAGGGGAATTTATATTATGTATGCCCCTCCCTTTACCAAAATCATCCCTCTGAGGTTTAAAAAAATGTAAAGAAAAAAGCTAAAACAGAAACTTTCTCAAAAATGGCCGCCGCCAAAAGAGCGGCCATTTTTCGTCCATTTTCGGTAATTTTATCAGTTAAACTCTATTTAAAGCACTTTAAGCTTAATTTAAATGTACTTAAGAAGAAATAAGGAACCAAATGGCAATTTCCGGAGGTATTTCCTGCCGCAATCTTGTAAAAATTCCCTCCCCTTATACCCCCTCTGGGGTTTGAGAAAAATCCGGTATTTTATCCTTTCCTTATACCCCTCCCTTAAGTCTCGGACCTTGGCTACCCTTGTATTTATCAATTAACTTGTTTTATCAGCTAGATTAGACATAATAAGTATTTTGCTATATACATAATTAATTAGTATAAAAGGATTGATCAAGAACAGAGAAACAATCAGTTCACTTTTCATCAAGTCGAAAACAGTCAAAACTAAAACACCAAAAATGAATCATCTGATTATAAGCTTGGCAATCGTTCTGTTGGCTGCACTGACCACCGTTTCAGCCAAATGTGATATCATGAAGGAATTCAAGCCGGAGGTAGAAGCTATTGGTGCTTGGGCAAAGAAAAAATGCGACACTAGTACGTCTAATTCAATTCTCAACTAATGTACTTAATT
>JAQIWP010002181.1:0-11804 GCA_034695525.1 Euzetes globulus
ATTTAGAAATTGATAACCTGGGAGATATCCGTCTTGAAAGATGTATATGTCTAAAATAGCGTCGGAAAACTCATTTTAAGAAAATCTTTTATCATGATAAAAAATTGTGAAAATAAAATTTAATTTCCTAACTCCACCAGTCGTCCATCCAGTTATAAACTATTTTTGACCAAAAATTGCAATATAATTCCTAATTGGCCTGAGTTGTGTAACATTATGCGGGTGACATTTTTAGGGGAAAATTTAATTTTCACATCTCAAAGGCTTTTAATTTGGTTTTGGCATAATATTAAGAAGCTAATCCGGTTATAATAGATATTAATCTTTATATTTATGTTTATTAATGGAAGGGGAATGTTTATTATTAATTTTTATTATATTTTTATATTGACGGTACCCCCGTGAAAGTCAAAATTCGAAATTTTTAGTTTAAAAAATCAAATTTAATAAAATATTTTAATCAAGATGATTTTTATTTTTTATTTTTATTACAATTTTAGAAATTCCGTCACATTTCTAATATAATACTAAATTTTTGGCCTTCTAACGTGTTAATTTCACCATTTTTTATCATGATAAAAGATTTTCTCAAAATGAGTTTTCCGAAGCTATTTTAGACATATACATCTTTCAAGAAAAATATCTCCCAGGTTATCAATTTCAAAATTATTTCCTTTATTAAATTTAATTATTATATAATGAAGTTTCAAGTTACAATTTGATTAGAATAATAGTGACCTGTTTGCAGTGCAGATTTTTGGTCTCAAGCGTTAGTAAAGCTTTACTTCATTTACATGTATATTATTTTTTAAAATGAAATATCCTTCTTTAGAATTTCTTTTTTTCTGTATTATTCAATGGATTTTAAAATTCAAATTTAACGTTTTATTTAATTATTTTGTTATAAATAGATTTTTTCGTTTTCTTCAGAGTCATTTATATTCTTTGAAGATATTAATTATTAAAGTGTAAGTAAGAATTAGTTACTAATTAAATGTATTTTTAAATAATGTATTGAATGTTGACTGAATGAGAGAAAGGGAGGACTTGGTTTGTAGATGAAATCAAATCAAAAGATTCTGTTCTAAAGATGAGATGTATTGCCATAGAAACCAATAGTTGTTTCCATAAGAATCTATAGGATCTATAGTTATGTTTCATAAGTTTGCCAACTGCTGAGGAGTGCAAATAAGTCGGCACTGATCTCAGGTGTGAATACCACTAATTATCTATTTTCTATACTTCTTCACTTCCATTGGAATAGAAATCATATAAAGAGATTATTCTATATTGAAATACTGAAAGGACATTGAAGTGTGGAAATGCCTTCAGACAGAAGTCGAGCTCTTATGAGATATACTCTCATTTCAGCAAATGTTTTGATAATAATTTTAGTTTCGCTGTCAATGATTCGCGGATTACTTAATATCAAAGACAAGAGTCATTTGGAGTCGTTTGCGACCAGAAATATTTCTTCCACAAATGTGACGACAAGTGCCAAACAAAAGAGTATTGCTCTCATCATTGACACTCTTTTGCGTTATTCAAATTCCTTGCTGGGACTTTGGGCTGGAATCAAACTGTCCTTCCCACTTCTAATTGTCTATGGAATTGTGTTGATCGTGTCCCTGGTCCTCAGCATAACAATTGGTCTGAGCGCTGACCAGTACGGAACTGTCGTTGATTTTGAGAGCTATTCGATAGGATTGTTCCATATATTTATCGGTATATTCTTAGCGCTGTTGGCCTTCCGTTTGGCCTGTATTACGAAAAGTGGAGCCGAAACTGACATCGAAAATGAATCGGAATTCCAAGAGGGACAACAAAATCAGTGCGAAATCGTTTGAAATCGGTTTTGCGGTAATAAAATTATTTTTGAGTAATTTGTCAACTTTTCAAATGGTTTGTCAACAATTTTACTGTTAATGGAGTTATTTTTAAATTCACTTCCAAATAACAAATTGTTCAAGTTAAACTGTACTTTAAATTTTTAGTCATCTAATTCCCTCGTTTAAATAGAGTTCTTGGAAATGTTATTCAAAGTAAAAAATAAATTCAATATTAATTAAATATTTTTTTTGTCGCAAAAATGATATATAACTCTCATATTTATGTGGAAATACTTTTTGCGAACTCAAGCAAACCAAATAATAATACAAAGAATTGTGAAATATATTTTGATTTAATTACTCTTTCAATTGAGAATCTCTGGATAAATATAAATCTTGCCAAATGCCAAAAGGAAATAGGTCAGAATCCTTTCAATTTATTTATTTTTTGAAGTAAATTTGTTCCCTGTAGGCTTTAATAATCAAATTTATTGTCGAACCAATCGTTTCTTAGATGTGTCCAAAGTTTCTATTAAAATATTTGCAAATAAATCTGTGTTTGTAAGAGAGCCCAGGGGGCAAATTTAATTCACAATAAAGATTCTCTGGATTATTGCTTTTGTTTGACAGATATATTGATGTTTTTTCCAAAAGGACTTATTGTTTCAATCAATCATCTGATAATAAATTAGATAATGAGCGATAGAAATATCAATCAGCTCTATTTATTTTATATTTAAATTATTACATTTATTTCAACTTTAATTAATAGTTTAACTTTTCAAATCCATTTTCAATGAATATGAATATCCTGACCATTATTTTTACCATGATAAGAAATCAGTGATGCATAAAGGGGGTATCACCCAAAACCCTTTCACTGTTTTTTTGGTCTTAAAGAACACTTCAATTATTCAGCCGAACTAAGCAATGGGGGGTTTTTTGTGATTTTTCTCCCTTATTTGTTGTTTTTGGAAAAATTACTTTAAAACAGATACCATTTGGGGGGGGGGTCCGATTTTAAAGCATTTTAAAGCCAAAAGTACTCCCTTGTTCAGAAGAAAAACCCATATCCTACTTCCTCTACACATCTTTCAGACTCATACCCTGAAGTTAAGCTTGCTTGGTGGCTTAAACAAAATAATTGCTGCCAGACTCACATCACTGCACATCATTGTTCAATTATCATTAAACATCACTAAAAAACTTGATTGCAAGTGTTTGTAGGTAATATATAATTTTAAATTGTTTATTTTATTATTAATTCAATCACTCTCCACAAATGTGAAATTAAAAACTTAAATTTTTTCAAATTGAACATAATGTCCGTAACTTTAGGGGGGTATAAGGAGGGAATAGTGACTCATTCTTCAGGCTGCAACTTAGGTGGTGTAGGAAGTATGTTTTAAAAATGGCGGACAGAAATGGTGAACGGAAACCCCAATTTTTGTTCTTATCTACCCTTATTTCCTGTGATTTTAAGCCTAAATTAGCTTAAATAGGCCACAATTAAAGTAATTTATCAATTTTTAAGTATAATTTCCTTAAAATAACACAAAATGGCCGATTTTTTGGCCACCGTTGCTAAAATTGAAATTTTTGAAGGAGGTCAGTTTCTCTAAGTTTTTATGGGAAATTTTTTTCATACCTAGGGAGGAATAAATCATTAAATCTCGAACATAAAGGATATTTCAAAAAGTGGAGAATGTGCATCCCTGATATTGAATCAAGTTGATTCTTTTAAGGTCTCATAAAGGACAATTCTAGATTTTAAAAGTAACGCAGCCGAAATTATGATTTTCTAATAGAGCTAGTCATGCTATAAGTCATTTTTGATTTTTCACCAAAATGATGAACTTAACGTGATCTTTTATGTCTTAGATTGTAAATCAACAAAAATAAAAATTTAAATTTTTTTTTCATGAAATTCAGATGAAAATTTTTATATTTTTTATTCTAGCAAATTTTACACTCTAGGGCATAATACATGTATAATGTATAATATCATGGCGATTCATCACTTTTGTGAAAACTACAAATAACACTTTAAATTACATTTCAAAATTTTTATCTTAGAAAAAAAGTCATAACTTTAAAACAATTAAAAATATAAAGTTCTAACTTTCACCAATCGATTCAGCATGCTTGAATAAGCCGGAATCGATGTATTGTTTGTTAAAATCTATTACTGTCAAAATTTGGACTTTGACGCCACCTAGAAGAAAAATGCACAAGAATTTTAAAAAGTGGTCAATACAAACAGTGTTCTACCAGGAAATCATAATTTCGGCGTTATTTTGAGGCACATTCTAGAATTCTTTTTTATGAAAATGGGAATAATTTGCTGAAATTCCTCCTTACAATTTAAAAGAAAAATGCTAAAAGATCTTGCGTACAACTTTGTGAACTAATTAACGATATACAGTTAATTAACATATTATAAAATAGAATTTAATTTTGAGCCAGTTAAAATTTAAATTTTATTTGAATGTATTTAAACTTAAATAACTTGTAAACAAAATGATTTGTAAAAAAGATAAGATAATGAAAGATAATTTGTAAGAAAGTCAGTAAGAGTTTTAGGATTATCTCTTTTAAAATCACTTGAAAATTGTTTATCTGAGTTTGAGCTCAAAATTTTTATTTGGCTCTAAAAAAAGGTTATCTATTTTTGAACGCATTCACAATCGCTTAGAATTTTTCAAAAGAGAAAACTTAAGAGAAAAACAACACTTAAGAGAATAGTTTAGTTGAATCGCGAAACAGACAATAACGTGATGTCGACCTCAGTCTCACCAAAGTTTATCAAAAAAGCATTACTTCTAATAAATTCACTGATTTTTATAATCGGAGGTTTTATATTAATCATTGCAATCATTGAAATAATAAATTTGCGAACAAATGAATTTGAATATAATTTGGAAGAAGAATCTGAAAAACTGGAACTCATAACCGATACGATTTCAACAAACTTTACTGCAGTGATTGAGGATCGGTTTCCCAGTACTGGTGCTCCCAGTGTTATCTTGATATTTGGTGTGATCAGCATAATTGAGTCAATATTGGGCACAATAGCCCTCAACAAAGAAGACTTAAGACTGTTGTCGGCTTATACTATAACTTTAGTAATTGGACTCTTCATAAGATCTGTGTTCCTCTTCGCAACTATTTGTATGTATGCCTTCACAGTAGACCACAACCCCATCAGAGCTACTACTTTATTCAGTGCTGTCGTTGCTGCCATCGAATTGATTCTCATTCCCTGTGTCTGTCGTTTTGCCAAAATTGTCAAACGAGGAGATCCACTACAACAACAACAACAAGAAACCTAAAGACTATCCAACACTCAAACCCGAAGCTGTCAATTTTGTGGCCGTCTTACACAAAATTGAGACCTCCATTAATAATATTTCTAAAATCAATTGAAGTTAAACTTGCATTTTTCAATTACCCTAAATCTAGTCCTTCGATATTTGGCAAAAATGCATTAATTAATTGATTTTTATAATATTCAGAATAACTGGGTTTGACTGTTGAAAAATATACTTTTGTAAAATTATTTGTTTTTGTAAAGCTTTACATGACTTCTGCTTAAAGCCAAACCTGAATATCATTTTAATTAAATGACCAAAAATGTGTTCAAAAACGTTGTTTTTGAAAAATAATAAATTTATTTTTTCTCATTTTTCTGGATTTGTCGAATCTCTTCAAACATTTTCAATTTGATAAATAAAAAGTATTTGTATTGAAGTTTTACTGTTTATTGGATACGATTTTGTTGCAGACATAAGGTTTCACTCTTTGGAAGCATTTCTTAGGAATATGTCATTAAATTTGTATGATTTTGCAAGTGACTCTATTTTTCAATTAAATTAATTCTTGTGATAAGAGTTGTTGATCTGATGGATGGCAGACATATGTGGCGAAGAAATGGTAAAAGTAATGACAATTAATTTCCAGTCTCCAAATCTTGCATCTTTTTGTTTGACGCATCCATCGAAGTACAGACCGACCGTCTCCTTCTAAGAATAGTTTCTATGGAAACTGCAAGTCGAACGAGTTTTGGGATGTGGTGCCAATTCTGTGCTCTGTCTCAATTCAGAAGAACACTGAATTTTTTGAGAACTCACTACAAAATAGTTTTAATCAATTAAATGTTTGATATTTTGTTAAACAAATGCTTATAAATAGTTTTGAGTCAAACCATTTGTTTAATTAATTCAATGAAATTTAGGCTCAAATGAGTTAAAGACAAGTTTTAATTAATAATAAAAACAATGTCAATAAAAGTTGTTTGGGTAAAGACAGTGAAGTCCATAATAGAGTTCGTATCTATTATCTACTTCGTTGTGGGCGCCTTCGTATTCCTCAGCAGTCTACTCCTCTTACTATGGGCAGTCATGCCATCGACAAGTTTAAAAGCGGGCTCCTGTATGATTGCGGCATTCGTGGCCATTGGCACAGCACTCATTGGTTTCATCGGTGCATATACTGACAACTTTTGCATGACTATGGCTTATGGCGTATTAATGATCGTTACGTTTGCAATGAGAACCATCTCAGCGCTGGTACTCCTCAAGATTACACGCATTCCTTATGAAACAGAGCTCCCGGCCATTTTGCACGGCCTACCTGGCACTTCATCTATTTACATCGAACTAGTACACGCCATCATTGAGATAACTTTATCGATGTGCGCTTTCTATTTGTGCTGGGCCATCAGCAAGAAGGAGGCTTTGGTTCAATTCAATCCTCAATACTACTATACGGCACCCAATTATGATTCGGTTCACTCCAACTCTAGTCTTATATAAATTCTTATAAAAAAAAGTTGTCAAACAATTGACTAAAATATAATTATATTTTTAATTTTGTTTATATATTTTTGTTTGTATTAAATATCAGGCTTTAATTAAATTCAAATTTAAAAATCCTTTTCAGTCATTAATAATAGAATAATTATAAGTATTTTCTCATTCTGTAAACTTAAAAAACAAGGGTTTTATTTAATGTAAATAAAAATTTGCCTCGTATAAGTGTTTGAAAATAATTAAAGCTAGTACAAAATACGTTATCTTAATTCCTAAAATAAAAAAAGCAAATCAAAGAACCTTTTTAATAAATAATAGCTTTCAGGGTTCTTATTGAGAAGTTTTGTTTTTTAATGTTTAAATAATTTAAAGCGGCTTAAAATGTTTTGGAAACTTCATTATACTTGATGTAAATCTACTGCATCAGCAAACATTTAAGTCCAGAGTAAATTGCCTTTCACATTAGATTTTCAAATGACTTCAAGAACATAAGACAAAATTTCAGATGAATTATGTAAAGATTGCAAATGCTGTTTTTGGTTGTTGAAAGATCAAACAAGTGCAAAATAACTAGCTAGACGTACTAGCCACGTTTCCAACTAATAGTGCTTGCGACTGCAAGCTTCAAAATTTAATAACTAGTAACTTTTATAAATTATTAACATATTAAACTGAACTTATTTACAACTAAAAACTTATAAACTGATCAATGCTCGGTTTAATAATGCAAGCATTGCCTCAGTCGTCTGCCTAAAGAAGACAGCCTTCTTAATTATTATTAAAAGTTACTAGTAGTTATTAAATTTTGAAGCTTGTAGCAAGCTCTATTAGCTGAAAACGTAGTACGTCTTGCTAATTATTTTACATCAGTTGAATTAGTTTTCCAGCTCAATTTAAAGTGAATTCAAAGTAAAGAGAATTTAAATTCTCCAAGAATAAGAAATCTTATTTCTTAAGAAAATTTGAAAATATTTTGAAATTGATTTTGAAAAACACAAACATTCTTACATTTAAAGGAAATGCTTCAGAAAAATAATAACTCAAAAGAAAATTTCTTATCTTTTCAGAGCTCTCCGAAGAATTCGACTGAAAATTATTACTATTTTGAGACTCGAGTAATAAATTTCTAAAAACATCGATCGAATAAAATTCAATAAATGAACAGAATTTCCAACAAATGACTCGAATAATGATTAAATACAGTCGTGGCTAAAGGAATGGCGTTATCAGGCAGATATGTTCTCGAAATATAATCACCAAAGTAGCGTTTTTTCCTAGCACAAACATTAGAAATAGTGTGGCTTGAAGGGTCTTTCTTGAATGTTGCGAAAATGTAGGTGGGTCAAACTCATCACATTTCTTTGTCAATGTTTAGCATTTTTTTATATAAACATTTTTTAATTAAAAACTTCCCTTTTAAGATCCTAAAGTACCCTTCTCTGGTAATTAGAGCCGATCCCTGAAAAGAAAATGTGGCTTTGACCATCCCTGATTAATAAAACTAAATGAACATAAAAATAATGAAAGCCTACAATTTGTTGACCCCTTCATTGCAAATATACATTTAGAGGTGAAGCAAAAGGTGCCGTAGAATAAGGAAAAGTAACGATAAACTGAGATAATTGACGCTTTTATTTCATCTGAAAAGATATTAAATTTTATTCTATGCTTAAAAGAAAGCTCGGCTTTAAAAGAATGTTTTCAAACTGAAAAGTAGAGTACAATAATCACCAGTTTATAGAAAAGTAAATTATTGACAAAAGTGTTTGTTTGACGCAATTGTGACACAATTTCATTGAATCGCAAAATTTTAAGAGAACTTTAGACAAAAAAGTTTTTTGTGTGGGAATCGGGTTTTATCCCATTTATCGAAATATATGCAAATAATCATAAGTTTTGACATAATATTAACAGATTTGAAATTTCAATCAAATTTTATTTTTCATTAAATTTCTGACAAATTAAAGCTGTCCTCAAAAGCTCTTCAAAATAGATAATAATTGGAAGAAATATAAAATAATTTAATATCGGAATGAAAGTCAAAAGACTTTAATATTTGTATTATTTATGAGATTCCATAGGTTTCGGTCAAAGTCTTGGCCCGATTGACATAAGCAGACTTTGCTTCGTCTTTGGACATACCTAACAATTGCAACAATTCATTAAATAATCAAACATTGAATGAGACAATAGCGTACCCTTCTTGCCATTCCAGGCGTCCCATTTAGCTTTTCCTTTGAGGTCAAGCATTCCCGGGCGGGCTATACGACAAGATTCAAATTAAGCTCAAAGTATTGTGTTGTTTGATGTCAAACAGACCGGTATTGCAGTCGCCTTCAAGGGCCTGCTTGTAGAGGGCGTATATCTCAAGTAATTCCTGGTCCGTAGGCTTTGCCTTCAATTTCTTGATATCTTCGACCGCTTTATTGAATTGCTATTCATTTCCGATAAGACATAAATCAATGAAAAACATTATTTAAATTATTTAAACCAAAGATATTTATATAACTGTTATATAGAGACAAGTTATCTCCTATTGATTAGAACAAGCAACTAATAGAACTGCCTCCATTATCTCATGTAGACACTGACAGGCGCCTACTAGGACCCAGCATCTATGGTAAAAGAACTATCAAGGACAAAACTCATCCATACAATTACAAACAAAAACTACTTAAAGGAGAAAAGGGATAAATATTCAGCGGATCAATGAAGTGGCTCTTCAGCTGAAACTAGAGGTCGGGTTGTCTCAGACATCAGACAAATGTGTTAAACAAAACTACCCTAAAGTCCCATAGATAGCCCGCCCCCGTGTATAGCCCGCAGCTTTAAAAATATCTTTATTTTCTAAACTATTTAGTACCAATAGATAGCCCGCATAGGTAAATGCTTTAATAACATAATGTATTTACTATATATAGACATTATTAATGTGTAGATCACTGAGTGAAATACACAAGCGTTCTATTTTAATAAATTTCCCTTTCATTTTCTTTAAAGTTCGTATTAATACCGAAAATTAAAATTCTTTTCAATAAATTTTTAAAATTTTTATTATACTGTATAACCCGCACCCCATAGATAGCCCGCAGACCATAATTTTGCTGTAAATCCTCTAACTTTATTAGATAACCCGCGGGCTATCTACGGGACTTTAGGGTAATTAAAAAATAGCAACTTGCTAGTTTCAAAAGTTCTAATTCAAGAATTGATACAGTCTATCCTCGGTTTAAGAGAATCAGGTTTAGAAGAATGGCCATTTTAAGAGACAGAATTTACCGAACTGATAGCTCATATCAACTGTTAAGTTTGCAGGATATTAAATTAACTCGACTTTTGATGTGAAAAAATCTTTTAAACCAAGATAGACTGTTTAATGTAAACGCTAATTTCGCTTTCAATTAAAAATTTTTAATCAAAATTTTCGATTTTTCATTAAAACCTTATTTGTATTAATGTTTCGACTGTAATACTAATAGTTAATAATTAAATTTATTATTATATTTTCATTAATTATAAACAAAAAACAAAGAAAAAGTCCAATCCTTAAGAAAGACAGAGAATAGAAAAGTGAAAACATAATTATATAATCAGTAAATCAAATGTTTTTAATAAAATCTGAAAATTTTATTCATTATTTACACACCGGATTTCTAAGACAATTTTCCTGGGGCCAAGTGGGTATATTTCTAGAGAGTAGTCCCAAAATAACCCCACTTCCTTTGGCTATCCCTGGACTAAACATAAGATAATCTTTCATTTTTTGCCATGTTTATTTTTTTACATTATTAATGCCTTCGGTTTTGATACCAATCTGTGTGAACTGAAAAGGGAAGTCCTGATATGAACAGAATACAGGGCACAGGTCTAACCTATTGACAGATGAGATGAGGAAAAAAAATAAAATTCCGATTTATTTAACGATTGATAGCAACAAAAACCAATTAATTGTGGAAATCGAGTGAAGAAAATGCTCAGAATTCGTGTAAAATTCACATAAGAAAGAAAAAAAGCAAAAAAAGTGTTAACACAACTTAAATTAATTATTAGAGACAATTTTCCTTGATTCAAACCAAATCTAATTAATTATTCATTTTTTCTGATTAGAAAAACATGAGAATTAATTACAGGAAAAAAATTAATTTATATTTAAATATCTTTCTGATTAAAATTCATGTTAAACAAGGTAGCTTTTCCTGGGTCATCTATTTAAGAATTTATTAATGCTAATATTTACCTGGTGTATTAAAATATTTAAGCAATACAGAATTTCGCAAATACTACTTTATATGCTATTTGCAAATCTATGCTTGCTAAATCAAGTCGTGAGGAATGACCCAGAAATTGCACGTGAATTGCATCACCCAGTCATGCACCTATTTCATAAGTCGCCATGACAACAGACGACCAGGTATTAAAACAAACAAAAAAGTATTCAATCAATTTATGCAAACATTTATCGGGATTTCAAATCTAAACGTCAGATGAAAGCCGTGCAGTGATGGCCAAGGGCTTAGTCCGACTAAAACTATGCAGTTTATCATAGTGAAAATTGGACGAGCATGGCCATCACTGGATAAAAACCATTTGAAATACTTGAAAGAAATGCCAGAAAACCTGTTTCAACAAAGAAAATCCAATATTAAGAGCAGAACAGGGTTTCCAACAAAAGAAAAACTAATATTTGTTTTTTGACAGACGTCTGAATTAATTTTAACGAAAAACTAATAAATTTTGCAATTAATTGCTCGAGGAAGTAGCCAGATAATCTGATTCTCTGCACAGAATCGGAACTAAAACTAAACATTCAATGAGACTACAGCACAGAATGAGAAAAACTGGAACGAAAGACAATGAAAATGAATGTCAAGGTCTCAGAACAGTGCTGAAAGTCATTAAAGACTGGGAATTCAAAGACAAACGTCCCTTTCAACTGACGTTTCTTATAATTAAATTCAAAGAATTGTTAAACGATTCGCAGAAATAAAGATTTTTAGATCTTTAGATTATCATTTGATAGAAAAGCATAAGAAATATGAATTTGTAATTTAATCTCAAAATTAATGGAATTTTTCTATTAAAATGATTGAATGATTTGATCATATCTTAAGAAAATCCTTTCGATATAACATTGAGGAGAGAGAGAGAGAGAGAGAGAGAGAGA
>JAQIWP010002182.1:0-11804 GCA_034695525.1 Euzetes globulus
GTCATATCAGTGGCCATCTTTGGGTTCGGTATTTGGGCGGACACGACAGAAAAGTTCACAAATGTTCTCATTTTCGACATTTGCCTCTCAATACTATTCGCCTTTCGAGTTATTCATTTGCTTCTGAATTTCTCATTGATTGGAGCGGTATTTATGCTTCCGATGGCATTTCTTGTGGTCATCTCTTGGCTGTACTTACTTCAGATCAACAAAAGAGATAAATATGAAAATCTTTTCCAAGGACTTAATAATTCGATCCAAAAATATTCAATGAAAAATGTTGTTAATTAAAACTTGTAATAGAAAAGTATTGCTTAAAATTTAAGCCTTAAATCAGTTTTAAAATAAAGATATTAAGACCTAAAATAGTGTTTAAAAGGATTTTGTTATGAAAAGTTCATTGAGAACAACAGTTTATTTGCAAAAATCAACCTATAGACTTTTTTCAAATGAACTAGGTCTTTCATTAATTCTTGTAAAACAAATTCTTTGGCTATCACCCCCCCCCCGAGTTCTGAAACTCTGAATTAAAATATATTTGGGTTAATTTTCCTAAGATTCAACCAATAACTGTTGTGTTAGCCATTCATTAATTTAAAAACTTTTTGAAATTGAGGAATTTTAAATGTTTTAGTCTATGATTACATCATCAAGACAATTATGAAAATCTTCATATTATCTCATCCTTGTTATAATTTATCAAGATAAATGATGCAGGAATAAACTATTTATTCCACTGATTAGTTTTTATTAAGTCCTTAAAGGAAGAGCCTGTTGGTTGAATAATATGAGCAATCAACGAGACTGATTACTATGTATAGGGATCCTGGTTCATATCATCATTTGTGGCAAACCTCAAAGCTGACCTCAAATGTTGAAAAGATGAATGACTTGATTGCATTTCCAGTTAACGTATTTTAGAAAACAGACAATTTTATGAATAGCACACGTGTTCGTGTGTGGACTGAGCGCACAGGTTGTGGTTGTGGTCCTGTTCATCAATAGCAATCTATAATCATTAGATGTCCCGTAGAGATGGCTTTAACTTTCTGTGATGTCATTAAAAAATAGACTTTAATTAGATTTAAAGATAAACTGTTTGTGGGATTAAATTAAATGTCAATAAATAATATCCGTTTCTTCCGATCCATTAGGAAATGCATTGATTCCAAGCTTTAATTGCTTTCATTTGTTTGAAATAATGAATAATTGATTTTGTATTCTTTCAAATGGTTTGAATTGTGTGGGCACTGGACTTTCAAGACAGCACTAAACTCAAATACAAGGGATGACCTATTGGTGGCATCAGACCAATAATCTAGTTAATTTTCAGTTTTACACTTGTTAATGTCAAAAATAAGAGAAGTGATTGTAAAATATGAGAGAATAATAGCTAGAATAATTTTATTCTTACTAACTTGAAGTTTTAAAATAATTGTGAACAAATCTTTTAAAATGTCCACTCCTTTGACCACCTCTTACTAGGATTCCGGTGCTCTCAATATAAGTCATTCATTTAAGACTCCTTCATATAAGTTCATTAAAGTTTTCCTATTTTTAAAAGAAGATGAAACTGTTGTGGACTTTTCAAAAATAGATAATTTAAATCCAAACCAAAATGAAGATTTTATTGAATAAGCTTTTTGTGTGATAATTACGTGGATTGTATTCATAGGACCGTGTTTTTACCTCGCATTTAATTCTGTTCATTAAAGTTGATTGATGTCAACAAATCCAAAAATAAACTCTAGGAATAGGTTTGACTCCGCCTTTTCATCCAATGAAAGCCGGACTTTCGTACAATTCTATTGAAATCGTTTTTCACTGAATTTGATATAAAAATTTGAAATTCTTCACTGATAAGAGCAGTCAACGAAAGTTCCTTGTTCATACCTAGTCTTCTAGTCTAAATTCTAGTCGAAAATACAAACTTTTCTTGTGAAAATGGTCAGCAAAAGAAGCTCAATGTAAGTATAGAATATTCTTGTTTTATTTTTTTTGTGATTTTCATGGTTTTGATTAAAAAAAACTATTAAAGTCCTATAATATTTTTAGATTTGTTAGATTAGATTTGATTATTGATAATATCAACCACTTTAATCAATTGATAAGTTAAAACGGACCGAAAATAGGTCAGATTGCTTTCAGATAAATTTTCAATTTCAAATAGTTCAAATACCAACTACTATCAGCTTTTTCCCAGTTTTCCCTTCAAGTAATTTCAAGAATTTCAAAGTTATCTTTATTAATTAATTTGATAAATGAGTTAATTAACTAACAAAAAAAATTTACATTTGTTGAATTTTTGATTTTTTAAAAATAAATCTACTTGTTATTTATTTCTATTTTCACATTTAAAAGCATTGTCTGTTCGATCAAATTGTTGACAATTTCGAGCATAGCTCTGATTTTGATATCAATGATGATCTCTGGGTCCGAGTCCCGGGACTTACATAAGCGAACTTTCGCCGGTTTGGGTTGTCTTGGAATCTACGATAAAGCAAAGTTCGCTCGATTGGATCGGGTCTGCGAAGAATGTTATCAATTGTATAGGGAGCCCGACCTCCATACCAGTTGCAGGTAAGATTGATTTCTATCAGATATGGCTTCTATTTCATGTTTACTCAATATTTTTAAGAAATTGATTTCAATTCTATTGAAATTTCAAGGCTTTTAAAAGTTGGCTTATATTCATAAAAATAGTCATTTTATTGATTGAAAGCTTTTTAGAAATTTAAAAACAATTTTTTTCACATGAAATCTGAAAATTCAATTAACAAAACAGTTCAATGATTTTATTTAAATTTGATTTTATTTAATTTGATTCGCTTTTCTCTTCAAAGACAAGACTGTTTCCGAAATGAAGTGTTCGGTCGTTGCGTCGACGCTCTGCTCCTATCGCACGAACAGAAGAAATTAGAGGAAATGGTCGAAGACTTATATGGAAAGAAATAAACTATTATTCAAATCAAAAGATTCAAACATTCCTACAAATGATATGAAATTCGAGAGAAAATATTTTCAGTTCAAAAATATTTAGTTCTTTCACATTGTTTTGCGAACGAAATACTCATATTTTGTGATAAAAGTTTTGTCAAATCATATTCAATGTTATATATTATATAAGATTCATATTTTTGAAAACATATTTATTGGAAAAAGTATTATTTATTTGTCCTGGAACCTAATGGCGAACAAATACTAATAAATCTTTAAAAAAGAAAAATAGTTTTCATTTTTAAAATTAAAAAAAAAGAATTTTCACATAACCATCATTTTCCCGTTTGAACAATGAAGATACAATATATTATCCTACTCAATTTCGCAAACAATGACCCAGTATTGCTGTTTATCAATCATTAATGAATAATAAGGAAGAACTCCAGCTTTTGATCATCAAAATTGAGGGTTTCTTATCATTTCTCCATGAATTTATTCATTAAATTGCTAGTTTATTAGGGTTTCTACTCTTTCTATTATTTTAACTAATATTATGAAAGTTTAAATCAATTTTAAAAAATCATTGATTCAAAAAAATAATAATAAATAAACTAATCAAAATTATCATATCAGGATAGTTATTGATTGTTTGATGTGTTCATGATCAGTTAAAATTTTTATTCAAATTTTGACACGGAAAACGAAAAAGACTATTAATCTTAGATTTAACCTAGAAACTGTTGGTAGTTTGAAGAGTTATTCTAACTCCATTAATTGCAAATTTTATAATCGTATAATATTTCATCCAGTCTATATTTCGCCAAAATATTTAGGAATTTATCAAAAATAACTTCTTTTGAACTCTTAAATAGTCACATAACAGGAATAACCATAACAGAAACTACCAAGGTCATAGATTATCAACAGAGCTTTAAATAAAATTGCCTAATTCATCAAACAATCTTGAATAATTTTTTTAATCTAGATATAACATCAAGATATAAACTATATGATTGATTCTTTACAGTTAAAATCTACTCTTCATTCCGGAGGCTATTAATGAAGAAAAGTCGCACATTCTTACCAGTGCTAATGCAAACCCCTTTGGCAGTCCCTATATTTATAGACTTAAAATTAGTCGAATATTTATTTTAAAATTTTTTAAATGCAATTAAAATTTGAGTTCAGGTTTAGATTTTTTATCGAAAAGTGTGTTAAGTGAGCAAAACCTGTCGTTGTCTCACATAAGAGACTCGATTCCCTACTAAACCACTCAGACATCAGTTATGGTAATTCATAATTTCCAATAACTTTCAGTTTGAGTTCATTCACATTCATTTTCTTCGATCAAATTTTTTCTTTGACTTTTGTGTTACATAACTGTTTCGCTCTTTTTGTTCGCAACAAAACTTTCATTAATTTGTTGAAAACGTTTCACTCAAAAGAAAGTTGAATTGAATTTTCCGGAAAACAGTCCTCAATAAGTGTTCTCTTATTTGAAAATTGTGTGCGATTTTTGAAAATAATCAGTTTTTAGAGCATTTGAATTGAGTTTGAAATTAAATTTATGTAAAAAGTAATTGTGTTATTGGATGAACACCAGTATTAATATTGCCTTAACACAATTAATTGAAATTTGAATTCATTGTATGCAAATTGTTGGCAGATTTCCAAAAGAACTTTTCATTTAAAAGGTTCCTAAAATAAAAGTCTAATTTTAAACAGTATTCACATCTGTTTGGCTGCAGATAAGCCAGAATCGATTTTTCAGACTTTGAATAGTAGAATAATAATAATAATAATAATTTTTAATCTACGATATGTGACGGAAGACACGTTCAAATGAAAAAACTTATTAAGCAATGAAAATGTGTCGACGTCTGGGAAAAGACTCAAATTTTAATCAGTGTTTTAGTAAGTGTTCTGCTATTGAATGCAAGTCTTTCATTGAACACTTCGACGACTACCAGAATGTAATTCATTTTGTGATAAAAACTTTATTAAACGTTTAGTTTAATTACAAAATCATCTTCAATGATAAGATAACTGACTGAATGATAACAAATTTTGGCAAAAAAAAACCTTATGTATGATTCCTATTATTAAATAATCATCGGTTCTGATCACTTGTTTATCGGGAACTACGCTGTTCTCAAGTGTTCGGAACAAATGTTGGTGAAGAATGTATCGAAAAAACTATGAAAGGCTTCCGAAACGACTGATTAAACGCCAATTGAATTATGAATTTTTGTGATTGAAGTGTTTCATTAGTTTTCAAGTATTGATCGCCAAATCAGAAGTGTTTTATAGTTTTTCATTCGATTTGTAACAAAATTTTCTTCTTTTTTTGATTACATTAACACAACTTTTATCAAATGTGAAAAAACATTTTCCAATTTTGCGATGATTTTGAGAATTCTGTTTATTTTAATTATAACTTCAGCCAAATCTACATTTGAAGTGTTTAACGACACAACAGACTCCTATCCTGAGATAGGAAATAATAACAGTTTTCACTCAGAATTACTCAAGAATTCCAACAAAATTGGGGACAATTTTATTGATTTAGTGATGTTTAGCGAAAGTGAGTCCAGTTTTGAATACATATTCAATAGTATTCCCAGCAATGTATTGTATTTTATTGAGGAGTTGACAGAAAAGTGTTCAACATTTGTGGCCGACAATAACAATAAAATTCAGGTCTGGCTCATGTCTGTGCTCTGTTCCACAGTGATTGGTGTCAGCTCTATGTTTCCACTCATTTTAATCTCAATCTCAAATCAAAACTATCTAATAAATAGTGATTCTTCGTCGAAGACTTTGTTAAAATATTTGCTTAGTTTTGCTGTCGGGGGTCTTCTCGGCGATGTCTTCCTTCATCTGCTGCCCGAGGCCTTCGAACAGGTGCTCAAAAGTGGCCTCAGTGCTAAAAACGCTCAATTGTTTATCGGTTTTTGGATTTTGGCCGGAATTCTATGTTTTGCGTTCACAGAAACCTTTTTCTCTCATCTGAATAATCGGAACGAAGACAACAAACAGTTGACAACTGATTCCATCAATCAATGCACGAATGATAGCCAAACAAACGGACGGATTACTAATGGTTTTATCAAAACTGATGGTAATTATGGATAAAATTTCAGTTTTCATTTCCCTTCTCTTTACAATAGTTATTAAAGATATATACCAGGGATGAACAAGGTCAATGACCCTAGGGGAAATATAGGGGGTATATCTCAAAAATGGCGGAAGGAAATACCCATTTTCGCTATTTTGTTCTTAAATAAGCTTATTTACGGTAACTTTAAGCCACAATTGAGGTAATTTATTAAGTTATAAATTTAAAATCCTTAAAACAATCGACAAAATTACTGATTTTTTGGCCGCTATTACTAAAAATTGTCATTTTTTGAGGGGGGTCAGTTTCGCCACGTTTTTATTGGACATTTTTTAAACTTAGGTGGTTAAATACAAAAATCTCAGACCTAGATCTATCAGAAAATCCCTGCACATTCCTAAGGAAAAACAAAATTAAGGCCCGTTTAGTCAAAAGAAACAGAATGTAAATAAAGAAAACCGTTTGAAGAACAGACTGAATAAAACAAATTTGTGCTCAAAATAACTCAAAATCCTTAGAAAGCTCTGTTCTGGAATAAATAATCTCGGTTAATTTCACTTTTTTACTACTTTGATAGATATGAATTGCAAGATATTTATAACACAATTTATAAACTAATGATAATTTTGTTTGAATTAGGAAATAACAGGAATGCTAACCATAAGTCTAATATAACGGGTTATTTGAATTTGTTGGCAAATAGTTTTGATAACCTGACCCACGGTCTGGCAGTCGGCGCCAGTTTTCTGGTCAGCATTAAAATGGGTTTATTGACGACATTCGCGATTGCAATCCACGAAATTCCTCACGAAATCGGAGACTTCGCTATTCTTGTTAAGTCTGGTTTCACTAAATGGCAAGCAGTCAGAGCACAGGTATCCATAGCCTGTGTAACAGTCATTGGCGCTCTAATCATACTATTTGCCGATTCTGCTGACGTGATTGGCACCCGAACCGCTTGGATACTGCCATTCACATCGGGCGGCTTCTTGCACATCGCTTTAGTCAGTATTCTGCCCGAGCTTTTAGCCGAACCAGACTTCTACCAGAGCGTCAGACAGGCTTTGTTCGTGTGCGCCGGTGTCGCTGTTATGGCATTTGTCAATCTTATAGGAGAGTAAAGCCTTTCCAAAACTTATCCTAAAATTAAAATAATTCCTTTGAATTATGTTTATATTATTTATGTTTCAAATTAATAATAAATTTATTTTACAATCAAATTGTTTTGTATTCAATTAAATCAAATCAAAATCTGAAATCTTTTCGATATATTTCAAAACATTTAAATTTTGAAAGACTTATATCTAATCTAATGACTTGAAAGTTGATTGACTTAATTGTCGATCCATTTTATCATTTGAGACTCAGGTCCTGTTATTTATTGATCAGAAGAGAAAAGTTTAGTTTTAGGTTTAAAAGTTGAACTCATTGTTTATATATTAATTGAATTAATTTTCAAAAGAAAGTTTTCAGTGGATAAGCAAGGTCCATTGAAAATTGGTATTATAATTTAAAATCTTTTAAACTTTTAAAAAATTTTTACAGAGATTTGAGGCACATTAGCTCTAGAATGGGTCAAAACTTATGAGCAATTTTTGAGGTGAAATTTACTTTCTCAGTATTTTTCAAAACCTCAGTCATTTTTTGAGGTTTTGAATTTTCAGCCAAGGCCAAAATTTCAACCAGGTCGGAATATTTGTTATGTGACCCTAAATAAAATGTAAAAAAATAGCTACAAGAATAAAATTATTTTCAAAAGACAGGTATTGTTAGCGAACAGCAAATAATTGAATCAAACAATTGTTTCATTTAATTGAATTAAATTTTTTAAAATTTCAAATTCAGACAAAAATTACAAAAAGTTAAAAAACCGTTTAAACAAAATTCAAAGAAAGCCATTCCTCTGAAAGATTTGTCAAACGATGTCCTCTAATCAGGGAAATGCTCCAGGTCAACAACCTGGTCAACCACCCAAAGATCCGAATGCTAAACAAGAAGCACCGAAACAGTCACAATCAGGACAGTCTGGAGGATCAGCACAACTCAGTGGTCCGAAAATAGTTCCACACATATCTCCACAGAGGAACCAAATTTTTTGTTTGTTGAAAAGAGAGAGATTGGGGGGCTATTTGGGCGGAGTTTCGCGCCGTAAAAGACTCATTTATGTTCGGAGAGAATTTGAATCAGACTCGAGTGCTAAATACCCGTTGCCCAAAGAGTATTCTTCTATTCTTTGTGCTGGTGGATTTGCTCCAGTGGGTCAGAAAGGACGAGAGTTAATAAAGTGGAACGACTCGAATACCCATTTCTTTTCTGAAGAAAGGATGAAAGTAATGAAAGCATGTTGCCACACGAAACAAAATTTCAGACACTTTTCAGTGATTATCGGTTCATTGCCATACTTTGCCATGATACTCAAAGACAATAAGGGAAAAATCCGAATCCATGCAGTTGTTGACTACGTATTCGAACCTACAAAAAAAGCTAGAAGTTACAATTGCCTGAGCATTAGGCAATTCGGTTTCCATGTATTTGTCCCCTTCAGTGGCGAAATAATGACATCACTGGTGTACAAATATGATACCAATCATAATATGCCAAATGTTCTTTATACAGCTCCGATTGGATCGATATACCCTGTCTTTCGTTATGAATGGCAAACAAAGAAGGAGAAAAAGCCTGAGACAAAAACGGAGAACTCCAATGAAGCCCAACAAACCTTATGTTTTGGTCTATATTATGGCCCACAAGGAATCAATTATGCGATCGGAAATCGATATTACCATCGGTTTGGTGAACAAGAACTCAAAGCGGGCGCTGTTTATGAGTTGACTGATATTCAAATCAAACACATGATAAATGCACAAAACCCTTTTCCTTTCGTTGCATTGTATGTATGTGTCGGCGCCAAACTGCTTGTCACGGATGAGTACAACGCCACAGACAAACTTCGTAGACATCATAACAGAGTACTGATACAAAATGGTGGTATCGTCGTATGCAAAGGTAGCCTCGATGTATACTTTCCCCGACTTCCATATGTTCCAAACCCATCAGATGATTGGACAGATGACTTTGAGCACCATAACTGGAAGGCTTTCTCCAGCCAATATCTGAAAAACTTGGATGGGACTAATCTGGCCAAGAACAAAATTCGGAAAATTGGAAATATGAGCCAAATGGTTATCTTTTTGGGTGCAACTGATTCCAAATTTAATTCCATTGCTTGGAATTTGTGGGTCAGAAGAGACAAAAATGGGAACTCGATATTCAGATTGGTGGTACCAGAGTGGGCTACCTTTACAGCCATCGAAGATGGAGTGAATGGACTCAAAGAAATAGAAAGTCGTCTACATTATGAAGTACTCCACGATTCTGTCCTCACAGATCTCGGCGAAAAAGACATAGAATTCAATGTACCAGAAATGGAGATGGTGAGAAAGATACTAAACATCAAAATGGACAGATCATACTGTTTCTATGACAAAGATATGACAGAATCACTCGAGAATAGCCGAAGTTTTCACTCCAAACTACATCGAAATATTTTTGCCCGAGAATTCAATATATCGATGGTTTTAGACAATAACTTAAACGAAGAGCTATTGAAGAAACAAAAGTCACGTCTGGCTGTACCACCAATGTATCCCCCACTATTGAACGAAGATGGACAAGTTTATTTTTTGCCCTCTCAAGAAATACAAGTTCATGATATGGACTCAGAGTGCTATAGTTATCCCAATGAAAAGCTCAACTTGAAATTGTTGGGCTACAAGTGTAAATATATAGACGAGGATATCTCTGGATATCATTACACCCGAATGACTGCCGACGATGAGTACGAATGTCTCAGCAAAACGGGTGAAATGTCAAAAGACAAAGATTTCTATAGATTGGGTGTCGACGGCTGGATGTGGAAGAAGGCTTCTGACAGCCCATCCATATATGAAGAGAATTTCTTTGTTTTCTCAAGAAAACCAAAACCAAAACGAGGCCGTTATCGCTATTAAATTATTAGGGCGTCGACAGATATTTGATCAAAACGTCAACAGATTTATTAAGAGTCCAAATCATCATTGACTCAATTATTTAATAGAACTTTGTTTTAAAAATTTGTATTAATTTTTTGAGTTAACATCAATTGATTAGACATAAGATGTAAGGCATTGAAAGTTTTGCAAAACTTAAACTCAAAAAACTATTCCTTGTTAATCAGTTTGTCTTCAGGTCATGTTTTTATTTTATTTATTTATTAAAGACTAGATTACATTTAATGACAAATAAAATGAAATTATCCTTTAATTTAATAAAGATCTTTCACATTTTTCGAATAAATAGTCTTGTAAAACTGAGCTTCTTAGTAATTAGTACTGAGTCAACTAATTACTAATTAAACTGGTGGTGAAAAAATTTCGAGAAAATATTGATTACATTTAAAATAAAAAATCGTAAAATTAGTTTAGAATAATGTGTCAACAATAAAAAGATGTACAAGATCAGCGTAAAATACAATTTGGAACGTTCTGACAATTATTTTATAAAATTGATAGTTTGTTCAATGGAAAGGTCTTTGTTTTAATGAATTTGCGGTTTTGGTAATCTTGAAAACACATAATAATTAACTGCAAGAATTTTTTTTACTTGATCAAGAATGAAATTTTTCATCGATCAGTTATGTTGTTTATTAGTTCCCATCAGTTATTTTTCAGACTTACTGGTTCACTTTATCAATTAGAATTTAAATGTAGTCATAGATTATTGGCCATATAACCAGTGAAGTCGGGAAAGTGTTGTGTGATCTTAGGTCAGATGTTTTAATTGGTCAAAGAGTAATGTTTCAGACATTCGTTTATATGTAAGACATATGTTCTGTTCTTAACCACAATTTTGTTTCTTAACAGAATTTTGTTTTAGTTTTTAATACAATAAAAGCTTTTTTCAGTCTTTCCACTAATAAATGTCTAAAAACGTAATTATAATGAATTTTTGGCACAAATACTGAAAATTGTTTAAATTTTCGTTGAAATGAAGTGAAAATATGGAGAGAATATGATTTCAAATATCAATAGATTTATATGAATATAATATTTGGAGAATTATATCACAGATTTTGAATTTAAATTAGAATTAAATCGTTTTGTTTGTTGTCATCTCTTCGACCGCTTTTTGGCCGCAATTTGTTTCGGCAAATAGATTGGTGTCACAAGAGATGGTTTGAAGGATCTGTTGGATAAACCACTCAATTAGTAATGTCTTAGATTTTTTTTCTAAGGGACTCACGAATATGGACTGTGAGGAACGCCTACAACCAGAATATGGTTGGACTTATAGAAGAACCTCCACATTGAGTTGTGATATCCTCTCGGGTCTAAGTCCCAGATTTTGAAACACTTGGCCACTGATAGCCACGTCGAGTAGTCTTTAGGGCCCGACATTTTAATAAACACAACATATGTCTGGCCTTTGGTGTCGGGTATAAAGTACTGTTCACACGGACTCTTACTGTGGTCTACAACTATGGCTTTGCGGAGCATGTCGTGGATCAGTCGCTCGTAATTGTCTTTCTTGAGGCTAAGGATAAGAGAGAGAGAGAGAGGAATAAAACAAATTAAGAGTTGGGTTAGTCATTGAAATAGGGGTCAGTCGTCATACCTGTCAACGTCTCTGAGTTTAATGTCAGGCATTGTATTGAAGGCGTGTTTCTTGAAGTAAATGTCCTGAAAATATGAGTTCATATTCAGTCCCT
>JAQIWP010002183.1:0-11800 GCA_034695525.1 Euzetes globulus
AAAGTGTCCGAAAGACTGTCAGATAATTGACTTCAAGTATACAGTGATTAGAAATCCTTCTGATTATGAAAACGATCGACAATCGACTCATTTCCAGAAAAGTCTAGTTTGGGACTCAACCGATGTTTATATACAAAGAAGAGCCTATTATGTCGTTTACAGATTATTTGGTTAACTGCGGAGGACTGGTCGGTCTTTGGTTCGGCACCAGTGCTAAGGATGTTATCGAATTGTTCACGAATAACGGCTTTTGGACAAATATATTGCAAAATTTTATTTTACTGAAAAATAGAGTTGGAATCATCTGAATAGTATTTCATTAACACTTAATAGGTTAATGAATTGGAGATAAAAAGGGAGTGGGAGGGAGAGGGAGAGAGAGAGAGGGGACAGAAAGAGAGAGGGAGAGGGAGGGGGAGGGAGACAGGGAGACAGGGAGGAGAGAGAGAGGGGGAGAGAGGGAGAGGGAACAGCAAGCAACTATAAATTATTCAACAAGAATAAATCATCGCCAACTTCCCACCCAAATAAACAAAACTGTGAAAATTTTATCTGTAGTTTTAATCAACGAATTTTGAAAACAAATAAATTACTTAAAGTTAGAATAAGATTCTAAGGGTTTGTTTGGTATTACTTTCAACAAAATATGAGGAAATCTTCAATGTTTTCAAGAATTCCAATTCAAACTTAAATAGAAGGCTATAAAAGTCGACCAAAGATTTAATCATTTAATTAGTGTTCAAAGTATTTGGTATCAAATGTTTGGAAAGACGTAAAAGTAAGGAGAATCTAAATTACGAAATAATTGAACGATAAAACGACTATTTTTCATTAAAATTCATTGACATATTCCGACTCCATATAATTTAAATGACATTAAAATAAATTCAAATCGAAGGCAATGAAAGCATCCAATTATTTTTGTTTGTTTGGTGAAGAAATTCGCAAAAAAATTGAAGAAATTTATTTAAAAGTTTTATTCAAATGAAATTTGAAATACGATTCTTCAAAACTAATATTGATTTTATAAAATAAGGAGAAAAATAGACAAAACTTTTATTACTCTTCTGTTGGAGTATTTGAATGGAAAATATCGAATAAATACTTTTGACAGAATGAATATCCCATTGAATTCTTGGACTAAAATACAAATAAATTCTCGAGTGTTTTAGGATTTTATTTGGAATAAGGAAAAGTCACGTCAAATGTTGGAATTAAATAAATATTTTATTACTTTCGCATTTGCATTACTACTACTTTTTTGGCTCTTTTTTGTTTCATTCTCACAGAAAGATTACTTTAAATAGATATTATATAAGCTAAACATTTTAAATCCTTGAAATTAGGAAATGTACTCGTTCATTTAGTTGGAAATTATGCTAAACATTATGTAGTGCTGACGATACTATTTTTAAAATTTCATTTCCAAATTCAAAAGAATATGTTTTCTCTTTTAATAATTGGATTCAAAAGAGATATGAAACTTCAATAAAATGATCCCTTTAAACCACTGATGCTCAAGATACTCAACCTCAGGGCAACAGCTTTAAATTGAAAAGTAATTTGATCATGGATCAACAAGAAATTTTGTTGATTCTGCCAGATTCACTCCAGAGCAAAATTCTCAGCCGAGTAAAATTTACAAAATAATTTTTTAGAAGTGACAACTCCTTGGCTATCATTGTTTAATACTTATGTTATTATAGGAAAGCATATTCATTAAGATAAAGCAATTATTTCGAAAAGTCGTTCAAATATGAAAATAACTGCTTTCATGAGAATATTATTAATAAAAATCAATGTCAAAGTGATAGTGACTTTAAAACATTGAAACAATGATGAGTAAGGCATTCATCAGTCAGGTAAACGTCAGTTCCACCCTTTTTGAACAAGCAAAGATATTTAGAGTAATACTCCAATTATAATTTTCTTGTAAAAAACATAAGAAGCAAAACCAGAGATGTGCAAAGTCTGTGACCCTAGGAGGGATAATGACTCATTCTCAGACCAAAATCTTGGAGGGATATAGGGGAATATATTAAAAAATGGCGACCAGAAGCTTGGAAACCGCCATTTTGTTGTTAAATTCGCTTATCTCTGGTAATTTAAAGGGTTAATTAGCTTAATTAATTCCCAATTAAGCTATTATTCAAGTTACAATGCTTAAGAAACAAAATGGCCGACTTTTCGGCCACCATTAAAAAACGGACATTTTTTGGCCACCATTACTAAAAAATAGAAATTTTCGAGGGGATCAGTTTCTCTGCGGTTTTATGGTGCAATTTGTTCTCAAACGAGAGGGTAAATGACAAAATCTCGGTCTAGGGGGATAATTCGAAAAATACCGCATTTGCACATCCCTGAGCAAAACACTATAAAGCTTGTATTCTGTAGTTCCAGTTCATTTGAAATGAGTCAGTTCTAATATCATCCTGTTATGCTGACTATTGACAAATAGTTAGCTAATAATAGAAAAAGTAGATTATGAGATAGCAACAGGGCAATCTTCACTATTAGACGATTGAATACTTTTGTCGTCAGTTCTTTGTCTGTCTATCGATTTGTTGACAATAAAAACTATTTCATTATTAGATATTTCTTAAGTCTGAGCCTTACGTAAAACATAAGTACTTAGTGTGGAATCACTTATAGGACCTGATCTCTCGATAAAACCCTAATCCAAAGTTAAACAAAAACATTGACTGTATTGTATGCAGTTTTATGCCATTTCTATCCTAGGTCATTAGCGCCAAATCCAATTTACAGTATTTGGTTTCAAATTACTGACAGTTACAGGAGTCACCCAATCCTTTCAAACACTTTCCTAACTATATTCTCATTTTTTCAGTCAATGAAAGAGAATGAAGTTCTTTAACGTTATTTTCGTCCAATTCATAAACATTTATATGTATTTGTGGTATTGATTACAACTATTTCTTCAGTTTTTTTTCTCTTAAAGTAATAAATTGAAATATGCAGAGTGTCATCATTAACAAGGTTCAGTATACATAACTTCCCAGGAGTACATCTATTTCAAATTATTGTATTTTTTTGACACATCAGTATAAGATTTCTTTGGGCTTTAAATTAGCGCTTAATTTATTGTGACGATGAACTCATTCTTTACACAGTTATATCCATGAAAATTAAAGATAACCAAGGTGCTACCTTAGGGGTGTATAAGGGTTAAGTAGCTGATTTCTTTCCATTTATATTATAGGATAATAATAGTTATACTTATTAGATGTCTAACCTATTAGATGAATGTGTTTCGAAACTACCGTGAAATACCTATTTCTGGTTAAATCATGTCTTGGAAATTCAATTTTAATTTTTAACTTGAAACCAGATAAATTTGTGAAATTATTTAAAGATGACCTTTTACTTGATACTTTTTCAAAATACAAAGGAGAGAGTATTTTGATCTGGATCTTAAAAGGGGTATGATATAAAGCCCCCACTGGTGATCCCTGGTGAAGATTTTTAAACATCTCATATATTCTGTTCACATCTGCCTTTCAATGAACTCTAAGATATTCCTTCTTTAAAATTTTTGTTAAGCTCTGAATTTAAATCTTGTAAGTTATGATTAAACACTTTATTGAAAGAAATTATCAATGAGAAGGGTTTTGCTTTTTCTCACTCATTGATTGGGAGTTATCTTCAATATCTGTTTACATATTAATTGGATTTTTATGAGTTTTCAAACAAAATGATTATTTAAGTGAATAGAAGATCAATAAAAAATGGCTCAGAATTGAAGTGTTCGGAAGTGAAACAAAGAAAATATTTTTAGTGGAAGCCATGCAAAACTCATTAATCAATCGGGATTTTGGCAAATTTGGCAAATTTACGGCTAAAACTCCTGCAGTGAGAAAAATGAAACAATTGCTATAAAAGCCTGAAATAAAACAAATTATAATGAATTGTTTGCTATTATTTTGCTTCTGTTCTTATCTATAGATAAATAAGAGAAATGTCTGAACGATTAGCCGTCACTTCTCAGCGATTTTTGTGACAAATTTATGAATACATAAAAATAAGTTCACGAGATGTAAATAAAGTGGTTTTTTATTCTGTTTTCTCTTTCTTTTAATACTATTTCTGTTATGTCGACATTAAATCTTATCTGAGAATCCATTAAATGAGAATTTGATTTTGCAGTTCTCAGCTCTGAATACAAATTCTGTTCACTAATCGCAAACTCAAAGAAAGAATATTTAATTTTATTGCAAATGTATTTCGAAACGATTTTTTAAAAACTTTGGTTCATTGAAATCAGATCTACTTTTAATTATCGAAGACCTTAAAATTGGATTATAATTCAGTGAGAAAATAATCCAGATAATTAGATGGTTTTGTGATGTAATTGGATGTCAAAGTTTAAGTGATCTTAAATTGAATAAAAAGAAACAAGATGTGAAAACTTTGAGAGCATTCAAAAAAAATATAAAAACACTTTTGATTTTTAAGTGAATTCGTTTGACTTACAGACAGAGAAAACATCAAATATTGGATTAAGTATCAAAAGTTTTGCAGCAAATGACATGAATTCCACTCTAATGTATATTTTTTCAGAGTGAAAGTGATAGTACCTGGCATATTTCTCTCAAAGAGCTTATAGATTTTCAAACATTAGAAACAGATTTCTTGTAATGGGCCGGAATATCACTCTATAAATAGAAACTTAAATTGCAATCAAAGAGAAGTGACATTCAAAGACGTTGTATATATATTAATATATATTAAAAGATGTTAGAAAATGTAGAACTGATCCGATTGTATAACAAATATAAAGAAATCAGATCTGAAATCTCGCAGAAGGAATGAAATTAATATCTCAAGGAATGTAACAAAAAATGAATCAGTTGTATGGAGTGTTAGTGGTTTTACTGATGATTTCTATATAAATCATAACTGGAGTGGTCTGACAGTTGAGCTGCTTTTCCTAAATTAATTTATTTTGGCACAAATGTCGCGGAAACTCAATATAATTGTCGGATAAAAGAAACTCAACGGTTATTATTGACTTTCCATATGAATGTTGTACTCAAACTCTATATAACATATTAACGGATTTGATATTTAGTTATTACTCAACTTTTTTATCGGCTTCAGTCAGATATCTTTTGTGTAGGACTTAAGGAACAGGTACTTCATCTGAAACTATATATATAGTACTATATATTAATTTTATTGTAGACTATAAAAAGATATGACTCTTTGAATGTTTAGCTGAGAATATGGTCTCTGAGAATAAGCTATTTGTTGGCCGTTAAACGCAATTGGCTTTAGATAGTAACCGAAAAATAGTAATACATTAGTTTGACTGTATATTAAAGTGATACATGTGCTGCTGTTTTGGTCGACTCAGCTCTCATTCAGGCCATTAGTTCGTTGCAACCACTGACAGCACCAGATGTCTGTCTATATTACCGATCACTAAAAGGCTGAAAAGGAGACTCATTTCCAATACAAGACATTTGCCCTGATTACAACACCCAATCATTTCATCATAAGTCTCATCCCATTCTAAAGAAAATTGATTTAAACCTTTACTTTTTTTTAAGTTTTAATTAAAACATTCAGAGATGTACTGTAAATATTTGAATATTCTCTTAAGAAAATTGCTTCGAATATAATTAAGTGATATATTATTTGTTTTTCATTAAAAAAATCTTATTTCGATAAAATATATTGAAATGTTCGGTGAAAGCAGTCAAAAGCCTAAATCAATTGCTCGGAAAACTATTCATTAAATTGATTCAAGTCTTCGATATTTCTTTTTTTCCTGAATGTAATGAATGGCTGAAAAAGTAGTCATTATTCTTATATAGAAGCATTGCTCCGAATAATATCTCACAATCTTGAAGTCAAGACCGAGCAAGCCAATATCTAGCCTAAAATACAACTAGTCGAATTCTGATTTTGGCTTGTACCTTTCAGAATAGACCCCTTGAGAAAGGGTTACACATCCCTGCCTAAATGTCATTTACATTCAGAATCATGTTATGTCAGTATTTCGTTTGGCAGAAATTTTTGGATTCCTTATTTGTTTTATTTTTGTTCTTACATTTCATTTTGAAAAGCATTCGATACGAGTATTCTCTTATGAAATTGTCAGCAAAGATATATATTTTATTAACTTTATTTTGTTACTCAAATATCTTATAATCAAAAATAAAAACATAAAATAGTTGAAGAATGAGGGGAAAAAAGAGGAGGAGAAGGGAGGGAGGGAAAGGGAGGGAGAGAGAGAGAGAGCTATCAATAACTTCTATTGAATAAGAGAGGGGTTCGGAAAATAAGATTTGAATGAATTTTATGCGGAGAATAGGAGTGTTGAGTGAAAAGTGAGAATATCTTATATAAACTTATGTAAAAGAAGTGCCTGTCCTTTGAATACGACTTTTCTATTCAAGTGATCTCCAGAGCCTTCAAATGCAATGAAAATTCCATTCAATTCAATACTTGACTCCAATTTCTCTTTGAAGTTTTAACGACAATTATTTGAAGTTTTTTCCTTTTTCTGAAGTCAAACAAAAATCAATACTTTGAGGACTAAATACCACTAAATGTGTGATCAAATCCATTATAAAAAAGGAGTTGAATTAATGAAAGTACATTTTGAAAGTTTATTTTCCATTAGATTTTTGATGGCTTTATTATAGGGTTTTTGTGGCAGTTCTGAACTATTTATATTTAATGTACTTTTTCTAATTTGGGCTTATTTTTAGAGCTTAATGTTTTGCTAGAATCGTATAAAATTAAATGAAAGCTATATTTTAAAACTAAAGCAAAAGTTTTTTTTCGTGGAAATTCATGCGATTATTACCAAATAGTTTCACAAAGCTATCAGAAAATTATCAAAAGTATAGACCAAATGGTTATCATTTAATGTGACATGAAATATGATCTAGCTCGCAATGGAAGACATTTCGTATTTTTCATGAAATTTATTATCAAACTTTTGTTTATTTTTATCTATTTATAGATTGCTTTTATGTTAATTACAAACTATTCTCTTCTTTTTAAATGTCGTTTCAAAAAACTTCTGTTAATTCTCGTCAATAAAAATATTATAACAGAATTTATTTTTGGGTTAATTTGAAACAAAATTTCCTCTTTTGTATGAATTATAATGTTTCAGATAAAGACGTATTCAGTAATTTTTTAAAGGATTTTATTTTTATTTGACAAATATTTTCGCTCTTCGTTTGAGGAAATCTATTCTTTGAGTTGATATCCTCTGAAAAGTAATTTTTGTTCGTAAATATAAATTCTTGTTTGAAATAAAATCCATTTATCGATCGATTATTGTGTTGTTAAACACATTTATCGCATTATATCGTATTCTTTGATATCATTTTTGTGATAAAAGTAAAAAACAATATTAAAACCTATTTTAGTTGAAAAACACTTCTCAAATATAATAGAAAATTTGGTGTCATTTCTCTATCATACAGATTAAAGTCACGCAATAGGATAAGGTCGGGCCCTAAATAGCGGTATTGGATTAGATAGAAGACTGAGTGGAATCACTTCATCTGAATAGAGTGGAGTGAAATTCTGCTCATTTGATAATTGATTTTCAAGCCATGAGTGCAATACTACTGTTACAGTGCAAGTGGTGTATGAGTAGATAAAAATCGATAATTGCTTAGGAAATCAGTTCTAGGAAAGCAGAAATTTTATTATTCTGTTCCGTATTTTTCTTGCATTCCTCTTGAGTTAAAGTATTTATTGTCGGCAGTAATTGAAGTGAATTTTTCATTTTCAATGAAATTAATGTCTCAGACAATCGAAAATATTTCAATTCACATAAATATAAACTGAAAGTACAGTGAAACCTCACTTTGTGTAGCACATGTTCTTTTAACAACTAACTCAATTGAATAATAGAAAATTCTGTAAATGTAGTAAAAAATTTCTGTTTTATTCTGAAAAGGTTTTTATATTTGAATGATTTTCACAACTGTTTTCTTGAAGTTTTTAAATGAAAAAAAAAACAATTCTATTGAACTATATCTGAATTTATATGACTCCAATCCCAAAGGAATGGCATTCCTCCGCCTTTCCTTCGAAAATGAATTACTGTAACAAGGATATTCTGTATTCTTTATTTTTTATTTTTTTTTCGATACAAATATTTCCTACGAATCTATTCTTCTTCTTCGGTAACTATTTGAGAAAAGACTTGATTTACAGTTCATATTAAGAGCAAAGGATACAGAAGAGAGTATAAAAAGAGCTCTAATGAACTCATATTTTATTTGATTCAACATTTACTTCAAATTGTAGTCTCTTTTGTTGAAACCTAAGCCACATATTAATGGATGTTTTGAAATAAAAAGCAAAAAAAATACTTCAATAACTTTAATGAAGTGAATCAACGATTAGGAGTAAAAAAGCATAAAAAACTAATTCCTATTCACTGTTTATAAACATTGCTTATGAAAATCTGTTCACAACTAATATCTTTAATTATTGAATGCTATTATAAAAACTCTTTCTCATAAGAAAATGAATTAGTAAATTTATCGCTGACTAGCAAGCTAATGAGCCTTGAAGTTGATTATTTTTTGTCAAGATCATTTAAGATTTTTATCGAACGTTTAAAAAAATAGTTTTCATATATTAGAAATCTTGAGAAATCCATAAAAGTTGAGGGTCAATCATACATTTTTAAATGAGCTCGGTAATCAGCTTGTATTCAAGTTATTTTTCGGTCATTTAATTTAAAAACTATTTTTAGATGTTATTGAAAATCATATCAAAACAACTGTGTTTTCAATTCAATTCATTCAAAGGTCTTCAAAAAACTAATCTCGACTTATATTACATGATTAGAGGAACGGCTTATGAATTGGAATGACATTCAACTCTGTGTCTGAAAAGAAGTCTTCATTGGAAGAACAAATTAATGTCTTGGCTAAGAGTCAAAGACTTTTAGGTCGAGACGGCTCTCGTATTCGCTTGGAGTCGGTTCTCATTCAATAAACTGTGATTAATGTAACTTTTATTTAGTCTTCTAACAGTGGTAAGCAAGGTTCTTGATTGAAGTGACCAGAGAAAACTTCATTTACGTTTATGAGAACCTTGTGGAAATATTGATTTTTACAAAATTTAAGGATCAGTGATATCCTGGTAATTTATAGACTCTGTTTTGCTCATATCTTTTGTGGCGAATATATTCTCTTAGAAAACACAATTCTGCTTGCACAATTTAGCTTTTATTATATAATCTTCTTTGAAAAAATTCAATTATCTGTGAGTTTATCCATTAATACCATTAATATTTATTTATGTTCGAAAAATTCACTTGTTTATTGAAACAAATGCTTAGAAAATTATTGACTAGAACCTTATAATTTTATATAATCTATGAATTGTTTGCTATAAAGTTATATAAAATATTGGAAAAATTTAATTTGAATGTAAAAGTATTTTAAACAAGTCAGATTAAAGTCAATTTTTTCAAAAATCAATAATTTTCAGCACATTTTAAGCCAGGTTCAGGGAAAAATATATAATACTTTTTGATGAATATTTTGAATATAATTATCTAATATTTACATAATTCATACATAAATATATAGCTTTTAAATAACAAAAATTTGATGAACGACTGAATATTTTCATAAAACTTTATTCTGTGCTCTCATTAATATTCAGACAAAACAGACAGAGGTATAGACAACACAGTCATTCACTTGACGTTTCCGTTTTTACAGGTTTTTGAATATTTTTCACTTAAATCCTAAAGGATTTAAACATTTTTTTGTTTTGAAAAGTTTTTAATTTATTTATGAAAAATGAATTGTTTTTAAAAATAATTTTCAGACATTTATCTGGTGTTCAGATTAAGAGAGTTTTACAAATAAATAGAAACAATTATATGGGGAGAGAGGAGTGGGTAGACAGAGGAAAAGGGAAGTTCATAATCAAACAGTTCAAAGATTTCTACCCGTTTTCTGGAGATTACTCTTCAGTACCCGCTATGAGACGTATTTGTTTTAATCTTGCAATTGATGTTTGAATTGATAGTTCAAATGAATTTCAATTAAGTACTAAAAGTGTTGTAGAATCTGAAGAATAGTTGAGAAGAAGAGAGTAAACAATTGGGAGAATATATCGTAAAATCAAAGTCAAACTAAAAGTATTGCTAAACAAAAGCCTCATTTGAGAACAGATGGCATTTGAAAAGAGCCTTCATTAGAAAGGTCTCTTCAGCACTGGTCCTCAAGTGTGTCCAATCATTTACCCGAAAATCATTTGTCCCAAAAATTACGGCCCTTTCATATTATAATATATACATTAAATATTGTGAATTAAGTTATATGGTTAAGTTAGTTTAGGTTATGCTAAGTTAGGCTAGATTATGTTAGTTTAGGCTAGCTTTGATTTAAAATTTATAGGCTTGATTATGTTTGAATTGCATCAAAGGCAAATGAATTTCGGGTAAATGATAGTATGCCGTCCTCAAGGACAGCCATATCCCTGGCTTACGAGCGAAGGATTCGAAACCACAAATGATTCGGAATATGAAGTCTCGCTTACAGTTCTTGAGGAGAAACACAACAATCAATTCAATAAGAGAGAGAGGGATAGGGAGAGGGAGAGAGAGAGGAGAGGGAAAGGGAGAGGGAGAGGGAGTCAAACGGAAACACATATTTAGCCCAAATGTTAGACTCAAACAAAGCCTAACATTTTGTGCAGAGAACTCTTCAAACATATGAAGACATTTAATACAAATATTTGTGGAAATGTTTGGAAAATCAAATTTCAATTTTAGAAATAAAACTCTAATAATTCTTGGCATTAACAAATCATTTCATTAGAATGCAGTTTTAAATAGGGATAAGCCTGGTTATTTCTATTTTTTTAGACTGAAGCTAAAATATTCTGGAAGTTGAATATTTTCAAACATTTTAAAGGACGTTATGCTTATAAAAGGATATTGTTATACAAAAAAAAAATCAAAATTTAAGTCATATTTCAGATAAATATTATATTTGAAGACATATTTATAGCCTTTTTTTGCTGATAAATACAAATCATTAAAAGCCATTAATTAGTTTTCTTCATAGAAAATGATGAGAAAAATCTTTGAATTGATTTATTTCTTTTCATTGAACTTTAAATTAATATATATTTGAAGTTCAAAAGTACTTTTATCTCAATATTTATTTTTCATTCGTCTTTATTAACGGTTTGTTATTTTAAATCAAAAATATTATTTCATAAATATTTTGGCGGAAAAGAAGTCAATTCTTCGGTTTTGCTGATGAATAGCTTCTAATGAAATATTGAAGAGAAAAAAATAAAAATATATGAGAGAAACAGAGAAATGTTTTCTTGCAATTTATTTATCAATTATCGGATCATATTTTAGATGTCATTTAGATTTTTCATCAAAAGAAATGTATTTCTCTTCTCTTTTTCCGTTAATATATTTCTTCGATTTTAATGAGAAGTTTGTTAAACTTGAAAACTATTAAAAGGAAATCGCCATTCAATAGTTTAAAACTAAAGATCGGATGGCCATGGTCACCTATTTTACCAATTGATCCTACATAGATTCATAAATAAATCGAGATCTGATCAAATAATTGAAAGTTTCTTTTTCTGAAAATTATATGAAACCCAAATCAAAGCTTTTATTGATAAGATCTTTGGGATTTTCTTGTTTAGTTACCCCCTTGGCTGTCAATGACTGGGACTAATGTAACCATTTATCAGATGATTGATTTGAGAAACTATTTGACAGACAAAAAGAAAAAAAATGTTATCCAATCAA
>JAQIWP010002184.1:0-11800 GCA_034695525.1 Euzetes globulus
AAAACATTACTTATTTTTTGGAATATTCCTGAAGGATCTTGATTAGATAAGCTGTTTACCTTGATAAACATCCTTGATTGACTTTTAGTTCAATTTTTAAAAAAACTATGATAAGATAGAATCAAGGAATTGCTAAGTTTTCCACATGAACAACTTTATGAATTGTTATCAAGGACAAATCTAAAATAAATATGAATTCTAATTTTTTAAAAATGAACCTGAGAACTTCAACAACATTCCAAACTCAGATTACATAAAACTTTATCTAGAACAAAACTTTCTAAATGCATTTTTAAATGTAAAAGCAACAAAATTGAAACTTAATCTTGCATAATTAATCAGATAAGTTATACTGATCAAGATAAGACGCAGAAAAGATAAGTTGTAAATAACCCTAATTTCACTTAAGACGTTGGGGGAGGAACTCTCCATTTGCTCTTCTATGCCTTTCCTCATCAGCACAGAATGAACTGATCCCAAAATAATTTTAGATGTGATGCACATGTCGTGAATCATAAGAAACACTAATAGAAAGTCTTCTCTCAGTGTTAAGTGTGAGCCAAACAAGAAGTCAATCAGAAGACGGTGCCGTTTGAGGCAAACTGTTTCGCTCAATAGACTCCTGAAAAATAGGGCTTTCCTTTCAAAATGCTGTTCCAAAAGAAAATTTTTCAACAAAACTATTATTAAATAAATACTTGTGTTCTGTTTAATCGATTAAATTATTTGCCGACTCTTTTTTTGTTGCTGTTGTGACCAAGAGCTTCAAGTTTAAGGTCTTGTCAAATTCTGTGCGTTCTGTGTGGGTGGGGAACGGCTGGTAAACAACATACCTTTGCAGATAAAGATGTCATCAGAAGGTGAATTTGCACATACCTCAGTGGGAATGATGCAGAAACTATTGCCAATACTCTTGTACATACGCAATTATAATGAGTATAAGCGCCACCAGCACCCGGTGCATAACAAGAATGCCAGGAAAAATTATTCGCCCAGTGCCGGACTCAAAGTATTGACTGTTGCGCAACAGATTTCTGCTTATTATGAGGTAGGTGACAAACAACTAGCTTCCGGTTTTTTCCTGCAACTATTTCAATTAAAAAAATTATTTAACATGGTAAATTTTTTCACAAATAAATTAAATCGAGCTAGCTAGGTACATAAATGTCAAATCCAGATCATTTAACTTATATATGAATTTTCAGCTCTTATTTTAACAAGATTAAAAAAAAATAAACATGTTTAATTTCAAATCTCTTACTTGGTCACCAATGATTGGACATGGTCAAGCCTGATACCTATTTTTTACCTGTTCTAATCCAGGCAGAAGCAAAGTTGGCCGCACTGCGGGCCGCCAGGGCTGAGGCCCGACAAATACGACAGAAGGAGTTAGAAAAACAGCAGAAAGAGTTTGAAGAGACCAGTGATCGACACTACGAAATGTTCGGCAAAAGTGGAAGGACTGGTCTGAACAGTAGTGCCTCAAAAGGAACGGCACTCACTGGCGGTGATGTAAATAAATAACAAAACATTTTAATAAAACAAATAACGAGTTTTCTTATAAATACTTAACAATTAACACACTTTTCGTCTCCTTTTGTTTTGATTTTGTTCTTTGAAAAAATCAACAAAAGAGTCCGGACTCTGCAGATTCCAGGCGTAGCAGCGAAGAGGCCTTGGTGACTGTTCCACCCTTTACTGATGCGCGAGAGTTTAGGGTAGGTATTGTTTTTTTATTTATTTGTATTTATATATATTTGTTTACGTGATTCGACTGTAATTTCTATTAATGAGCAGAAAAATAGTGATTTGACATCAATTTTCATTATTGAATGTTAGCATCAGTTGAACGAATTGGACGAAAAGTATCGCAAAGCGATGTTAGACAGCGCTCAGTTGGACAATGAGAGACAGGCGCTCACCTATCAGGTCGACCAATACAAGGACGACCTCGAAGAGTTCGAGGAGAATTTTATCCGGCTCAACAAGGATTATAGGGATAAGTCCAGGGTATGTCTAATTATTTATTTTTTAATGTTCAACAGTAAAAGTGTTATGCAATGATGTATAATCAGGGTATTTATTTATTAAGTTATTAAGCTTGGACATTTTGTGTATTGTAGCCGGGTTAAAAATTAAATATAAATAATCTACTAAATAAGTAATATAATTGCAATTTTTCACTTATTAAGCACGTTTTTATTTGTTGTTAAAACTGATCAGGGCGTAGAATTTTTTATTCATTGTAACCAAGCTTGTACAATTAATGAAAATTTTGAATTTCGGTTAAGGAATCCATTTTTTTTTAAGTAAGATCGAAAATATTTTATAATAAATTCTCTCTAAATAACCAAGTTTGCGTTTCCATTATACAAAATTATGTTTACTGCTGTTAAATTCTAAATTTAACTAGAAACAATTTTGCAATTTTACTACATTTTTAGTTCAAAATTATTGTTTCTATTCATTTGACTTATTATTCAACCGAACGAATAAACGGCTGTTTTCGAGCATTAATTACTTTTAAACAAGAATTTCAGAGTAAGAACAATAAAAACGACGCCAAAAAACATGATATTTGACAGAAATCTATTTATTCTGAATTCCTGCAGGTTCTAGTCTAATTGAGCTATCACAGTTTTTCTAGTTTTTATTTAAGTTTCCTTGTTATTCTTTTAGAAAAGAAATGGAGCAAATTAAAAGTTGATGGTTAAGATAAATGTGATAAAAAAAGATAAAGTGAGAAATTATATACTTATGTAAAAAATGAGTTAAAAAGTGGGTCTAATCGAGAATTTATTACTTAAAAGTGTTTTTATTCCGGAGCTTATTCTGAGCGAAGATAGAGAGGGAGGGAAGAGAGAGAGGTCTGCGTCGAGTCTGTGGTTTAAAACTATTTTTAATATTAATTATCATTAGTTTTGAGACGAATTACATTTAAATGAATACATTCTTTAAAGACTTAACAAATATAAGGAAATTATGCATTTAAATAACTAGAACAAATCAGAATTTAGGAATAACCATGAACATAATTATCACAAAATGTTATCAGAGTAATTTTAAAAAGTTTTTCTTTAAAAATTAAAAATATTCTGGGTAATTAACAATGTCATTAATTAATTTATTAATTGATAAAATTTGTCTCATTAGAGCTCAGGGGGTTATATGTAAGTTAACGGCTTTTAATACATTTTATTAGGTTTACAAAACATCTTATAAGCCCAGTGGCTATTATCCGATTTACACCCTCATGAGCTTATACAAGAGATATTTAGGCGCCATCAACAAGATCTAACCTTGTTTAATTGCTTAACAAAATTAATATACAGGCTCAACTTAGCTTATAATTGAGCTAATTCGAAAAGTTAACAATATAAACTGAAACAATTACACTGATAAGTGTGCGCATACCTTGGTGGTGACAAACTATTATGTTTGGGACGATCCCAAAAGCACAGTCAGCATGAATTTACTTCCTTTTCGGTGTCAATTTTTTTTCTTACAAGACTTGTCTGTTTTCCAAAACAATTTTCGGACTGAATTTCATCCATTCAGAGATAATATTCTTCACACTGGCCATAGGCAAGGTATCTTATCAGAAAGGAACAAGGGCGGAAAATCACTACTTTATATGCTGTCAAAAGTAGAAATAAGAAGTGTCAGTTTTGTTTTTATCAGGAACGTTTTGTTTTTGCTAACAAAGAATAGCCATCATCGATTACAGTCTATCATCGATTTAATGGACAGTGCATGGTCGCAGGTCTACGGTAAATTACCTGGATTTAAGAGAACCCTGGGTATAAGAGATAGCTCTGCCCTGCACCTGATAAACTTGATAGATTCTATTGTATTTTGGGTGTCAGCTTGCACATGGTCTTTGCGTCAAAGCCAATTATCAACCAGTCAAAAATGACTGACGGCTCCGACTGTATTGCTGTCAATCATTTTTATTATTGTTTTAAAAATTCATTTCAAAGTCTAATTAAATGCCATTTCAGACGTGAATTGAATTTCAATTATCGCATTAAAAATGAAGACAGTCCTGAAATGGAGCTCCGCCTCTGACACTTCCCGATAGAGTCGGGCACAATATTTGATGACTTATCTGTTTTTTCTTTTATGATCAGCTCTTTCTATGGTTGTCTAAGTTTAGACCAAAGGTTATCAGCCTTTCAGTCGACTGTCACTACTATTTTGGGCCCAAACTTTCATAGTTCCTATAATTCGATAGCAAATATCCCCAAAACAATTGACATTTCTCTCTCTCTCTCTCTCTCTCTCTCTCTCTCTCTCTCCCTCTCTCCCTCCCTTTTTCTTTTAAAAAATATTAATAAATAAATGATAGCCCAAGTCAAATTTTTAAAAAAGTACAAGGTTAAAAAATTCCCCAATAATACAAATTTTTACTTTCAAACAAACATTATATTCAGCAATAATTCAAAAATTACAACCTATTAAAATTGACTCTTGGTTAAATCAAGTTCTTTGCTTAATCATTTTTGTTAACAATTTGAACAAGGTTTAAAAATAAGTACAAATCAACACAAAACATTAATAATTAACTAGAAAATTTTAAGAGGCATTTAAATTAAGCAAAAAATGTTACCAAGCAAACTTGTTAAAAAATAAACAAGACCGAAATAAATAAAATAAAAGTAACTTTGACAATCGACTTTATTGATAAAAACAAGCTAGTACAAACATTGATTACCTTGATTAACAGACATACGACCAATTAAATCACGACCTCAAGAATCTGCAGAAGGACTGCGACTTTCTTCGGGAATGTCTGCGACAACGGGACTGTCTGATAGAGGTCTGTACCGGCTATCACAGTGAACTGACCATGATAATTTATTGATAACAATGAACAGGAAGCAGGTCTGGTGCTGATGGACTCGGATGAGTTCGGGCCTATCTTACATTCGGAGTACAATAACATTATTGGAATCAATGGTGATATCAGTGATAAGAGAAGCGAGTCGTTGGCCGACGACAGCGGCTCAGAGTCGGGCATCGGCGGCAGCGCCACCACATCCAAGACGCCCACCACTGTGTCCTTAGTATCGCAAGAGGCGGCCACACTGTTGGCCGATGTCGACGGATACTCATTAGAGGCCAAAATCAAGACTTTGTTAGAAGAAAGGGAAGAGTTTGCCGAAGAAGCGGAACAGTTGAGGACAGAACTCGAGATGAGTAGACAGAGGTCCTCCAAATTAGAGGAACTGACTCTTATTCAGGCCTCCAACTCATCCATTGATACGAAATATGACATTCAGAGTGAGTTGAGGTTTAATTCCCTCTTTAAGCAAACCCAGCCCTCCCTTCCCTCTGACCTAGTCCTAATGATCTGGCTCAAATTTTTTCCCTCGATTATAGGAGAGGCAAACCGTTTGGTCAGTGATTATAATTTTAAACTCAAGCAATGCGAACAAGAGATCAATGTTTTGAACGGAACTGTCGAACGACTTGAGGCACAACTGGCCAGACATCGGACGGCCGCCGAAAAGTCCGAACTACTGGAAGACGAACTCAAAGCCGAGAAAAGGCGAATGCAAAGAGAGGTATGTCCCGAAAAAAGCTGTTCTACCCAATAATTATCTTGTTCATTCCGTATCAGTTAAGGGAAGTGTTGGCCAGAGTAGAGGAGTTGGAGACGTCCAACGCTCACCTCCAGAAACGGATCGACAAACTCAAGACGAACCGGACTATTCCTAATTTTAAATGATTTTCTATCCAGTCAATGGGCGGGGCCTCAATTCAGACCACGCCCATCAGCCCCCACCTCAGCGGAAAACACCGCCGAATAATACTTTGATAACAAACTCAACGATAAAAACAAATCTTTTGATAAAAAACAATACTTTTTTGACAGAAAAACAATGTTTACTACAAATATGACAGAAAATTGGCTAAAATATGGGCAAAAAACTGCTTTTACGACAGCACAGAACCCGGCCCTCAGCCCCCACCTCAAGAATATTCTCTAATAACTACTTAAAAGTTGAAAAACAAATCTTTTGGCAGAAGTTTACTACAAATAACTGGAAAAATATGACTGAAAATTGGCAAAAATGGTCAAAAAGACTGCTATCAACAGCACAGGACCCGGCTCTCAGCCCCCACCTCAGCGGAAAAGACAGCTGAATAACTACCTTGTTAACTACTTAACCAATAAACTTTTGATAAAACCATTTTTTGACAGAAAAAGAACTTAAGTTTTACTTTAAATTAGTTTTAAATTAAATTACAATTTTGTAAAAATATGACATAAAATGGCGAAAAAAATGGGCAAAAAAATTTGTGTTTTCAATACTTACAAGATCTCAATCGACAGATTTGGGGGCAAATTATTTAATTTATTAAACAATTGAACAGATTTTTCATTCCTATTGACAGCGAATGAGAAGTTGTACTGAATTTTTGGCCACTTCTTGGCCTTCTGGACAACCGCTTCGATGGACTGTTCGCTGATATCGAAGTCGAAGTTCAGGTTCTTCTGGTCGAAGGACAGGCTTCTCAATCGGTGACACTTATCGATCAGTTCCTGGACGCCATCATTGGTGATATTGTCGGCGTCATCGCCGGTAAAACAGATTATCTCCAGTTTGGCCAAACATTTCAGACCCGACAGCGCCTGAAGACTTCGATCGGTTATCGGTTTAGTCGTATTGAACCGAATGGACACCAATTGCGGCAAATATTTGTCGATCTTATCGATACAGTCGTCGCTGAGCTGTTCCAGTGTTAAGGACAGGTGTTTCAGTTGAGACAAATGCCGGAAATCACGAATTGATCCGTAATTATAGACCGGCTGGTCGTCCATTTCGGCGATCGTTATGTTGATCTCCAGCGACGACAACGACTTGAATGTCGCGAATATCGAAAACAGATTATTGTTTTGCAGTAGATTTCCGTCTAATGTGAACCAGAATTGTCTCAATTGGGGACAGTCTTCGGCCAATTGTCTCAGTCCGTTGTCGATGGACTTGACGTCCGAGTCGTCGCAGACGTCAATAAACAGGTCCAGGGCTCGCAGCCGTCGGAAACTACCGAATCCGGTCAGGGCTGAGGTCATAGCACCTGACCTGAGGTCCAGTGTCAGCAAATGAGTGGTTATTTTCAGTAAGTTCTGCGAATATTCCGTTTGGAACTGATTTAAGACCTTTTCATTGCATCGGCAAAACTGGATTTCCTGGAGTTTTGGCAAAAACTTTGGCAATTCTTCGGCTTTTCGGCCACTTTTGGCCGAACTCTTAGGGTCAGTGATAACGGTCTTCAGATTGTCGACAGTTATTGACCGCAATTCAGGCGTAAAAGACAGCAGTTTTCTCATCTGTTTGTCGGACAGACCATCGAATTTCAGTGACTGAAGAGTTGGTCCGCATTTGCGGCCGAAGTCCTTCAGACAATCGCCAGTAATGTCTGTAACGTAGCGGACATTAATCCAGAGATTCTTCAATTGGCGACAGTTGTCGGCAATGGTTCTGATCAGCCGCTGATCGCAAGTCATTCGGCCCTCGACTCGGATTGTGTCCAAATTCCTGAACTTCTTCAGTATGGCCTCAAAGGCCACGTAATTGACGCTCTGATAGCGACTCGTTTTGTTTGGTTTGGATATGATTTCCTTCAGATTGTCGCCGCTCTGGACGTGACTGATCCGAAGACTTCTTTGCTTGTTGAAGATCAGCCGCTGGACCTGCTTCGACAGACACTCCAGCCGGATCTTGTCACTGACGGCCAGATAGGCCAGGATCAGTTCGACCAGATCGTCACCGAACCGGTCCAAAGACCACTTCTGGTGGACACCAATCACCATCTGGTCATCACTTTTGTTATGACAAGTCTTTTGTGCTTTTGTTGACATTTTTCTTCCCTTTTTTAACCACAAATTTCTAATTGATATTCAAAGACAAGATAACTGGCATTTAGGCCATGAATTCATTGATCATTTAAGTGATAATTTAGCGAAAAATTAGATTTAATTCATTTGACATTTAATCGGATTTAATGACAAAACACGTGTTTATTGTGTTTAACAAAAACAACAATAAACTCAAATCAATAAAGCATTAGATCTGTACATAAATAACGTCATTGAGCTTATTTGCTAAATAAAATTGACTTGGTAACAATTATTTAATAAAAATCAGTCTTAGTTAATCCACTGTGATCAAGTAACATTTAGAGAACTACCATGATAGCAGGTGAGAATCAATTTTTAATTTGATTACAATATTGTGATAGCTCAAAACTAGTCTGAATTGACCAGACAGTCAGGAAGGTCTGGGTTGTCCAGGTTGATTATGGAACAGTCACCAAACTGTTCCTTAAGACACCCGGCGGAGGCCAAGAGTTGAGGACACACAAAGTGTATCACAAAAATAGACACTATTTTATTGAGTGTTAAAACATTACAAACTGTCAGTATTTGAGTTTAAGGGTAAGAGATATTATTGGAGTAGAAAATTGGTACCAAAATAAAGAACATATTTTGTTAAATAAATGAGTTGCTTAATGCGTTAAACGAGTATATCAACTTTACTTTTAACGCTTAGTGTTTTGGTACAAATTTTCTACTCCGATAATAGAAGTGTTTTGAAAAAGTTGCTGAAGAGCTATGAAAAAGTTGCAGGAATGCATACATTGGTAGTGCATTTTAGGAATATACATATATGTACATACATGTATTACTAATTAGTAAACATTTATTCAGGAACATATTAGTTCTATGGAAAGCAAATATCAAAACAATAACTTTTAGTGAGATATAAGGGGATGTGAAACTTGATCGTCTCATTATAAAAGTATGCGTTCATTTTGGACGAACCATTGATTAGAGCCTGCTCAATACAGTCTGACAGGAGTTTTATTTGAAAAATTGTCATTATTTTACTGTCCAAGAATATTTTTAGGCGGATATCATGGAAAACGAATCAAATGAAAGCGAAAAGCTTGTTAAATTTCTGTGCGAAGTGGGCAAATTGAAGCACCTGGACAGAACGGGCTGGACTCTGGCGGGCCGGGACATTGATCGACCCGAAACCGTGGCCGGTAATTAATCACCAATCAATAAAATTAAATACTACCTTGTTAGATTAATTAAATTGTTAGATGAACTAAATTAAAATGTTTACCTTGTACAATTAAATGTTTTAAATGATCTGTTTAATAACTAGGTCATATGTACCGAATGGGAGTCATGGCAATGCTATACACGCCTGATGAAGGCCAGACTGTGAACAAGGACAAATTGGTCCGGTTGGCGCTCATCCACGACATGGCTGAGTGTATTGTCGGTGATATCACACCATTCGATGGCATCTCATCCGAGAAGAAACGCGAACTCGAAGTCAATGCAATGCAATATTTAGGTGACAAATTGACCTTGATTATCATAAAACGAGCCTGGCACAGCTCTTGGTCTAAATTGTTCGAAAAAATTGAGTTGATCCTGATCTATGAACTTTTAGGCACATTATTACCGGAGAAGAATAGCCAGGAATTCAAGTGTCTGTTCGACGAATACGAATCTCAAGAGACAACTGAAGCAAAGATTATCAAAGAGTTTGATTTGTTTGACGTTATGCTACAGGCCTTCCAATACGAACAGAGGGAACACCAGGCCAGTGGCCGAGTCATCCGATTCCAGGACTTCTTCGACAACGCTAAGGGCCGGATTAGGTCCCAACAGTTGGTAAGAATGGCCGTAGAAATCGACAGAATTCGGGCCGAATTCTGGTCACAAATTGAATCAAAACCGAACGACAATTGATTCAAAAATATTTGTGCACAAAATCCCGGTTTTTGACCAAAAAAAGCAATTTTTAGGACAATTTTTAATTAATAGTATTTAATTTCAAAGGTTTTCATAATCTCAGAGCTCAAGACATGACTCAAATTGATGTTAAATTTTTTTTTGACCCATTCTTATAATAAAAACGTTATTTTTAACCCAAAAAACACTACTTTTCTTTAAAATATTCCAAAAGTGTCAAAAATGCCCTCTTTTTTTCAAACAATAGAGAAATAGACAAAAGTTTAACACATTTTACAGATTATATCAAAATTTCGGTTCAAAAGACTGTATAGAATTGAATAAAACTAAAGCAAACTTAAATCAAAACCGAGTAATAGTTGTAATAATTATATTAGTAATAGTTAATAAAAGCTAAACGTTATTAAAGGTTACAGAATTCGAGAGGAAATACTGAAATAAATTCGTTTTAGATTTTAATACAAATATTATTTTTTTAATAATTAAATTAAGAATAGTTAATAATTCTACAAAAAAAAACTTTTAACCAGGACATTATTTATGTATTTACAAAAAAACTTGCTCAACACTTGCCAGCAGTGAAAAAAAATCGATAACTTTTGTTTCAAGGATAGTTCTGTTTAGAAATTGTTATGGAAAATAGTCCGACCGAAAGCCAAGACCTTGTAGAGTTTTTGTGCGAAATCGGCAAATTAAAGCACCTGGATAGAACCGGATGGACTTACAAACCCCAGAACATTGATCGGCCTGAAACTGTGGCTGGTAATTTAATTTTGATTAACATCAACCATACTTTGAATAGTTACGGTTCAAAATTAAAGTCTCAACAATTGGTCAAAATGTGCGCTGAAATCAACAAAATTAGATCAGAATTCTGGCGACAAATTGACACAAAAGAAACTGAAAATTAATTCTGTTTCTTAAAACGGGGTTTCTTTGAAACGGAGGATAGAGTGTATTTTTTGTATTTGCATTAAAAATGAACTGACACAACAAAAGCCTAAGGGCTGACCAAAGGGTGTTTATTGATGGTAATTACGAAACTAGACTACCCGGAGCATTTATCCCGAAGAGTCGTTGTCGCAGATTATTATCGACTTTTACTCATTATTTCTTCACTCAAATACAAACTTTATTAACAAACAGTGAAACAGATAAACAATAGAAAATATGGCTAGACAAGTTAAAACCAGAGCACTATTTGTACTGGCAATTTTTCGCAATCCCTGTGCATTTTTCCTCTAAGGGACATCAAAGTCGTAATTTTGACAAATGAAACATCGTTTTAAATTAAATGGGTGCTAAATCAATTACTGAAATCAGTTTATAGAAAGCCAACACAAATCGTTATCTAAATTTCAATTCTCATCTTTCTTTACAAGATAAAAAAGAAGTAATTAGAGCTTTGATTAACCAGGCTTTCACCAATTCTAGTTATATTCAAGGCGAATATGTGTTGTGAATTTTCGGACTCAGTCTTAATCTAAACCCCTTCTCAAAATCTGTCTTTGAGTTGTCGTTCTGATCACAAAATAACGGCATAGGCTTTCCAACGAAGGTTTCGGTGACCGTATTGTTCCCGCCGTGAGTTAACACCAAATCCACTGATGATAGCACTTGTATTTTAGGCAAAGACTGCTGTCCCCACATATTGTCATTCATTTTACACAGAGTTTTAAGCGTTTTAACTTATGTTTTATAGTTGACTTTGGTAAACTGTTTAAACTGCTTAAATATTTAGCGATAATATCAACTTTTTAGCCAGATACTTCTAGTTTTTTACAGAATTAATGAAATCTAAAGTTTATTAAAGAGACTTTTTAATGCCAAAAACGCACAAGATAGTGTTTTTTTCCTTTTTATTTTACTGCACAGGATTTCAGCTGTAATTTTACCCCTTATTCTAAAAATGTTAAAACAGTTAACTGATATACTGTGAAGAAACGTGAATGTTATTGTCATTTGAAACAATTGTTTTTCATTTAAAATGAATTTTTGTGAAAAATATAAAATCTGATG
>JAQIWP010002185.1:0-11799 GCA_034695525.1 Euzetes globulus
CGGTTGTTGTGGTTTAGGACACAATAGTGTTGTTAACGAACCACAACTCATACCTGAATTGTGTCACAAAAATATCATAAAATTCTTGAATGGATACGATTTCGTATTAGCACTAAGTAATAACAATCAATTATATGGATGGGGGTGTAATGGTTGGGGACAGTTATGCAGAGGATATATAATCGGTGAAAGTGATTATTTCAAACCAGAAATCATCCGTATTTTTGACGAAGTAATTATATCCGATATAAGCTGTGGTTCTGCTCATTGTTTGGCGCTTACAAGTGATGGACAAGTATATGTTTGGGGTGTTAATAATTATGGACAAGTAGGTTGTGGAAACATGTCTAGGAGGATCTGTCAAGCGATTAGATTGGATTTATTTTCACCAATTAAAGAAATTTATTGTTCATACAATCGATCCTTTGCTCTGACAACCGATGGTTTGGTCTACAGTTGGGGTAAAAATAGTGACTTTTCTTTGGGACACGAATTGAGTGAAAATATGTGTGTTTTTGAACCCAAAATAATTAATAATATTTCGAATGTCATATCCGTGAGTACATCGAGTTTTAACACATATTTTCTGACTAAGGAAAATGACATTTACTTTTGTGGAGAACTTTATAGGGAAAGTGATGAGAAAATCATTCAAAAAGTGCCGACAATAATACAAAGTAAATTAAAATTTTCATCCCTGCAGTATATTCCACATTATTCATTAAAAGCAGTGATTGCAACAGCAGTTTCTGGAAATTATATTTATTTCCTGAAAAATAATGAGATTATTTATACCGGATACAGAAAATTATTTAACTTTTATGCACAAGTATACAGTCTTTCTCTTGAAATCAAAAACTTTAAAAGTGAATCATTGAATACAACCGGTATTAATAAATTAGACTTCAAGAATGAATTTGAACATGATAATGTTAAGAACATCACAAATAATAATATTTTTATTAATAATTCTATTAAAACAATTGGTCATAAAATAAACAGATTTGAAGTTTGCACAAAAATATCAGAAAATATTAAACAAGATATTAAACACTTCCATGTATTCGATGACATCAAAGGATATAATGTGTTGTTTATCACAAGTGATGACAAAGTGTTTGGTTTCGGTTCCAATCATTTCGGTTGTTGTGGTTTAAATATGACTTCAGAAGTATAAGTTTAATCAGATCCAGTTTTCCTTTGTTCAATAGCAAATATTTGCTTGATTATTTTATCTTTTTTCGGTTTAATTATTGAAAATAAAAAGTCTGCAAAAGTTTATATAAAAAAGTATTTAATTATTTTGGAAGCTATTGAAACAACTAAAAATTGTTTTAGTGTCAAGGTCTGTATCTGGAACATTGTAAGCATCTGGTAAAAAAGATTAACATTTAGATTGCTTTTAAGTTGTCCTTCAAATGGAAAGTTGGACCACAAAAACAGGGATTTGCAAGGTCTATTACCCTAGATTACTAAAAATGTCTATTTGTGAGATAGTTAGGTTTCATCTAGATTTTTATGGGGCAATTTTTAAGATGGAACAATTTAAATTCATCAACCTAGGAGGATGAATCGCTAAATTCCAGAAAAGAAGAGAAAAGAAGATTTTTCAGAAAATCCCTCTTGCTTTACTTTACTAATATAAAAAATGCAGTGCACTCGCCGTATATATCCTTCTTTTGATATTATCCTTCATTTGCTAAAAGCCAAAGCCATTTCCATAGACAATAATGATAAAAGTTCTCGTTGTTATCCCTCTCGTTATAGTCCTTTTCTCGTTATTATCCCTCATATACTGAAACCATTGTTATAGATTTCAGTGTATTTGTAAATAAATAAATAAAAGCAATTCAGACAATCAAAATGTCTGCCAAAATCGTAGAAATGCTTTATAATTAAGTGAAAATTTGTAACAAAATTAAACACGATGATTGAGTGTAATTTGATATTGAAAAATCAAAATTATCTTGCAGGTATGCCTGAACCTGACGCCCAGTCTGATTACGATACTTAGGTCATTGTGCAAGTTCATACAAAAAAGTATAGAAAATAAATAATTAAACCCTGATAATGTCAAATTGTTTTAAAGGTCGGACCTTTAATAATGTATTGGTCTGAAAGGAATAAATTTAAATAGCTATGAATGTTCTGTTAACCAAATAGCTATGAATAATTTGTAAATTATCTTGGCACTTTGAAACATTCAAAACATGGTCAAAACATTCCCGTAGGTTATTGGTGAGTGTGTTTCATATGTATTGAGTTAATTATTAAATACCAGTAATAGCCAAAGTCTGAGACAACTGTAATACTCCCTATGGCTATCCCAATTAAATACTATCCCATTGGATGTCCATTAATAATATCATTAGTGTTTTAGAGCTATTGCAAAATAGTAGCTATTAATCAGTGATGACCAATAAAATTTTTTCAGGGAGTATTTTGTCAAAAGCGCCGGTGGAGAGCGTGGGGCAGGGTATAATTACGGACGAAAATATCGTTCTTCTAAAATAGGCTAATTTCCGGTGTTTTAAGCCTAAATCAGCGTTATAATGCCTTAATAAAGCTGTAACAGTTCTTTATAAATTTAAAAGCTAAATTACTTAAAATAAAAAGCAAAATGGCGGATTTTTGACAGCCATTTGTAAAAATGTAAAAATGATTTTTGATGGCCATTACCAAAAAAATCCTAAAATTTTCCAAAGAAATGGCTGGTTTGCTCCCCGGATCCGCGGGTTAGGGGTATTTTCTGTTTTAAGGGGGTACTAAATACAGCCCCATCTATTACACCTCTGTTATTAATATCATAATTACATTTATTTTTCAAATTTGTAAAAATATCTATCCAATCATCGTGCTCAGATACCTCTATTAGCTACATTTTGAATATAATTTATCTTAGAAAAATTAATGACTAATTATTAATGAGCCAAGTTCGCGTAAATCTACTTTCAATGAGAAAAATGCCGTGCTAAAATCAGATTAGCGTTTAAAATATTAATAGCTTTCTTCTAAAGAGAAACATGCGATCAATAACTTAAGAAAATTAATTGCTTATAATGTGCTCGAAACTAAATACATGTATATACTCTCAGAATATAAATACGATTATTCGTATTAAAGCGACTTCAAAGTGAATTTGTCTTAACAGTTGATAAGTTTGATATTTGTTTACTAAGCTTTAAGTGATGTGCAAAAGAATATGCTTTCGTTGTTTGTCTGGATTTATCTATGTAATCGGTTTAAAGGTTGGTTAACCAAGTAACAAATTTTATTTGACTAAATTTGATGACTGTAATTTTCGTCCTTTTGTTTAATAGCAAATATTCATTTGAAAACATCAGTAATTTGGGTTAAAAATATTAAGATCTGATAAAATACAAACTTTTAATCAGAGGTGGCTAATAGGGGGGTGTATCTCTTTTTCCCTCCCGTAAAACCTCTTCCCACCACAGTTTCTAACAAAATTCCTACTTAACATGAAGTAAGGTATGTAAAGAGATATTTGATAACGATATGGGAGAAATAAATCCGGACAAAGTACTGCCTAAAGAATTGACTACTGAAGGGGCCGATGATATTCTCTACACAATTGGTTTGTGTTTCACATCAGTTAGCGATAGACCCAAACGTAAACTGATTTACAAACCGATTATTATTTTTCTGGTTTTGTTTTTGTTTTTATGCAAAACCATTATAATAATGAATATCGACGATAAACATCACTACACCTTAATAGTGATGGGCTCTGCCGGTCATCTATTGGGCATCAAAATACCCCTTTCAATGATATACCTGACATCAACAATATTGCCAATGAGTTGTCAACTCATTTATTACTATAACTTTAGAAATCGTATAAAATCGACATTTCTTCGGGTATTCCAAATGATTTCAGGTTTGGTTCCACCCAAACATCTTGGTCTCACAAATAGCAGAGAAATCAGAAAACTTGCCAAAAGAGCAAAACTGCTATTCAAAGTATTCAAATTCAATAATAATATACTCCTCCCAATTGCAGCACTTACCTTCATCAACGGAGCCTACTTATATAACTTAAGAATTAAGGAATGGTTTATTTATGGCATTCCTCATTCTATTGTTGTGGCCATTTGGTGTCACTATTACTTTAATTGGAATTGCTATCAATTTATAATGTTTTACATAATCTGTAAATATTTTAAAACCAAAATCAATGGCTTTAATGAAAGATTAGTTGAAATGAAGAAAAGAAAGCGATTCCAAAGAATCAGAGAAACGCTTCAATCAATTGATTCGTTATATTCAGAAATTAATGAATACAACACTACATTTTGGTCAAAATTTTTAGCTGTATTTTGGTTGACCATGGGAGTTTTAATTAACATCTATTTAGTTATTGTTATGTTCCCTCAGACAACTCTTCTCATAAATGTTAGTTTAACTTATGTCGTAATTCTTTGGGTTTTTAGTTTCCTAATCATAATATTCACGGCTTCGTCAGTCACTCATTCGGTGAACAAATCCTACAAAATACTCAATTCACTAATCATTTCGTATTCAAAACACAACAAACACTTCTATTTCGTTAGACTTGAAGCCAAACTAAAAGTAAAATTATCATAAATTCTTATTCAAATAACTGATCATTTTGTCCTAGTTGAACACATTTGTTGAAAGGGTGGCGTTAAGAAGAGTTGGTTTTTCGTGTTGGAATTTATTCACAATTAATTATTTCAGATGTCATGAGGTCTGCAAAACATTTTTCTATATTTATTGATATTTTATATTATATCACAGATTATTTCATTTGTTGCTATTTTATTCCTTAAAATCATCGAGGTCACACGATTTTAAATTGGTTACAGCTCTTAATTAATGTTAAGATGAAATATCAATCATATTCATTCTAGTTAACGTGTTAGAGCTAGATTAATTTTTTGTTAGTAATTTTTCCAAATAATTTTATGAGATAATCTACTCATATTTTACCAAGACAAATGTTTATAAAATCGCGATATTTTAACTTTGAAATACTGTTATTTATAATTCCAATGCCATGTCATGTAATGCAAACTCATTTTTAAAAATATCTTGTACTTTAAGAATTGAAAATTAGTTGAAGCACAAGTGATTTTGTATATGTAAATGCACAAGACCAAGGATATTTATGTGTAATCGTATACTATTGTATTTATATTTAACTAAATATTTTGAAAGAAGATTAAATCTCGACATTGAAAGAAGTTTTTAAAAATCAACAAATTATTAAAATTGTGTTCAAATAATTTCAAATATTTCAATAAAATATTAAATTTGTATCGATTGCGGGAAACATTTATTTTCGAAGTAAATGTTTTTAAATGTATGTAAAAACTAGAATTATTAAAAGTAATGACATTTATTTTTTTAAGTTCTTTATTTCGATTAAAATTTTAATATTTTTTTAAAAATATCAATAAATGTTATAAAAGAGAAAGCAAGTGAACTTGATTAATGATTTTATTTGGCTGGAAAAATAGCTTTTAGAGACACTCGCGCTTGAAGTTAATTATGAATCAATAATTATGGTCCTCTTAACCCTAGAACAGCCATGTGGATATTTTACTGCCAACTAATTACAAATTAGTTAATAAAATTAACACGATAACTAATTGATTCTTGACGTTTTCTGACTTTTAATCTAGATTATTCCTTTATATAAAAATGTTATAAAAAGCGTAATTAATTGAGCCACTTTTAATTAATCACATCATTTCTGAGGTCAAGCCATAACTTTTGTATACAAATTGTATACAAATTCAATGTAAGCAATAAGCAGTACAAGCAGTAAAGTTAATTTAAGCATTGAATCAGTATTGGCAGTTTTACTGCCACATGGCTGTTAATGTCGTAGAATTATCATGGCTGTTCTAGTGTTAAGCTAATTAACGCTTTAAATTACCGGAAATAAGCCCATTTAACAACAAAATGGCAGCTTCCTATCCGCACTAGATTTTGGTCTGAGAATGAGTCATTATCCCCCCTCCAATATCCTCCTAGGGTCACGGACTTTGCACATGTCTGGTGTAAAGTGAGGTTGATACTTTTAGCTACCTCGATTATATTTGCATACATGCTGATCTAAATGAAAACAAATCTTAACGTTTTTAAAATTTTTAAAGTTAAAATATTTGATAAAAACATATTTGAAATTATTATAGTTTGTTATTAGATTTTGTCTCTTTTTGACAGAAACTTATTTTCTATTAGGTTAAAGATTTTTGCTAAAAGGCTTTTTAATTGCGTAAACAAAAATATTACTCATTTTATTTCAATTTTTACATGTAAACTTGTACAAGTATTGACGATTTAGTATTTTTTTTAATACGGCAACTTTTATTCGAAATTAAATTTTCAACTTGATGAATTCCGTCAAAAAATAACATAACCTTTTAGTAATCGTAAAATGTTTTTTAATCGAATTTTGGAATTAAAACAGAATGAACTGACTAAATAGTTTAACGTTTATGAACAGAGATGATTTAAGAGTAGAGATGGCAGAAATAGAAATTATCGTTTTTTATGAGAAATATTTCGAGAAATAATTTAAAATAAATAGAAATTTTTCTCCTATATGGAAGGTCAACATTGAACTAGGTTTATTATTGACCTCTCATAGACTTGAAAATGGGTGACAATGTTTTAGTAAATCCATGCATAAATTAGGCTAATAATGTGAAATGTAGAAAAAATTTAAAAAATATTGAGCATCATCGAATAAAACTCATTTTTCATAAATTGATAAATTTTTTCAATCTGCAATGAATTACTTTATAATAAGTTGTCTAATGAAAGTGGAAGAAGATTTGGGGAATTTCAAAATCAAATTATATACTCTCTCTTAAAAAATTAAAATAATCAATAGAATGTCAAGTAAATAATTGATTGATCATTCATATTATTTAATAATAAATATCTTTATTATTGTCTCTAATGGGAGGTCCATGTTAGCTACTTGTACTGGAGTTTATATTAATTCATATTTGTTTTTCTTTTATAATGTAAGTTTATCTTTTTACAATTCATTTTATTTATTAGAAGTTAAAAATTTATTATATTTTAAATTATATTTGAATATTTCTTACAAAGGAAACAAATAATTATTGTTTAGAAATCTTCTCGAGAAAGTTTCTTAGAAAATTTCTTATTGCTATCTCTATTTAAGAGGTTATTTTTAGAATACTGCACCTTTGATTTGGAATACTCATATGAAAGCTTTGATTAATTCAACCATGCTGAATCGTGAAAGTTCAAAAGTAAAATTCATAATGGATTTGGTGTTCTCATACATTTGATACAAAATTTACACAAAAATGAAAAACTCTTTCCCTAGAGTTTAAAAATGATATTGCTTAAACCGAATCTATTTTAAAGTTATTTTGAGTGTATTTATAATAATTTAGAGTCAAAGCGTTTGTTTTATGACGTCATAGGTTATGTCACTAGCGCTTAGTAGCACAAAATCTCTCATAGAGAATACATGGCAAATCTTTAAACTCATCAAGTTAAAAAGAGTACTATTGAGCACTCGTGAAATTTTTAGAGAAAAAATAAATGATTATTCTCTATCATAATATCACAAAATAAAATATAGAATAATAGCGAATAAGAAGTTAATTTTCCTTAAATTACCGCATTACCTCGCAAAGACCCTTAATTCTTTTGGGAATTCAAATAATGAAATAATAAATCGTTTTCAATAATAATTATTATTATTATTATTAAAATGATGTTGATAATAATAAAAATAATAATAATAATAAATTAATTCTTGTACTTTAAAATATTTATTATTATTAAGATAAATTAATTTCAATTTTAAAAATCTTACAAAAATTAATGCGAACAGTTGGACTATCACTACCTTACTTATGAAACCCCCAACACCCCTGAACGCAGCAAAACAAATAAATTAAAAATCAATTATTCAATTATAAACATGTTTTAGTAAATTATATTGCAAAATATTAATTAAATGTCAATTATAAACAAGTTTTTGTAAATTTTCTATAAAAATATTAATTAAAAGTTAATGATAAATGAATGCACCATACGCACTACTTTTCGAGGTAATACAGTAATATTTTAAAAAAATTCTGGCATCACTATTCTTTCCAATGCTTATAATAGTATTAATAATAGTTAAATTATTAATAATTATGATGTTTTAAAAATAATATTAACGTTTATTACTATAATTAGTTATAAAACAGTTTGCTTTTAAAGTCAACATTTCAATCAATACATAACATGTGTTAAGCTTTGACACAACCCATGACGTCATGAAACTACTCCTTTAGATGGCCAAAAAATAGGGTTGTGGCAAAGGAATTTCTAAGAAACTTTCTCCAGATATACCAGGTACTTCAATATGCTCTATATTTCTGTATTTGTCGATATTTCACTAAAAACTAGTATATATTGATTTACTAAAACATGATCCGGCATTTTTAGTCTATGGGAGGCATACATTAAGCGTTTTAATGTGGACCATCTGTAGACTAGAAAATTTCTAACCAAATATTAATAATTTCTAGGAATATTCCTCGAAATTGAAGCGCCAGATCTGCCACTAAGGCCTGCCCTTAAAATTTTTTGTTATTTTTTGTTATTTTTGTTGATTTTTGAGACTTTGGTCATTTTCGGCAAAAGTGCCGAAAATGAAAAACCATTATTTTTGTTTTAAACAGTTGCCAGTAATGCCCTTAATCTCTCGGAGAAAACAACATTTGATAAAACCTGCCCAATCAAAAACGGCAGCGGTTTTAATCCGATTGCAAAATCGGCAGAACTTAAAATAGCTTTCAATGCTAGAGAGACCCACTCTCTACTTCTCTAAAAAAACGGCAAGTGCCTAAGACCTTCAGAGCAAAATCGGCAGCACTTTTTGTTAAGTTTCAAAATCGGCAAACCTTTTAAATGTTCGCAGATGAAAGCTATTAGTCCCTCCAAACTTCTAACATAAACGGCAATCGCCTAAATCCCTCAGGGAAAAAACGGCAGCAGTTTTAGTTGTCTGTCAAAAACGGCAGCTGCCCAGAATCATTACTATGAAAGACTTGCCATTTTTCTCCCACCCAGATAAAAACGGCAGATGCCTAAAATACTCAAATCAAAATCGGCAGCACTTTTCATTGTTAATAAAAAACGGCAGCTCCCTATAACCCATTAGATAAAAACGGCAACATTTTTGCCCCATATCAAAATCGGCAACTATTTCTGCCCCTTTAGAAAAAACGGCAACAATTTGCCTCTATTAAAAATCGGCAAATATTTCTGCCTCTTTAACAAAAACGGCATTGTTTTGTCCCCTATTAAAAATCGGCAACTATTTCTGCCCCTTTAACAAAAACGGCAACTATTTATCCTCTATTAAAAATCGGCAACTATTTTTGCCTCTTTAGCAAAAACGGCAACTATTTTGCCCTTATAAAAAATCGGCAACTATTCTGCCCCTTTAATAAAAACGGCAACTGTTGAGCCTCTATTAAAAATCGGCAACTATTTTTGCCCTTTTAGCGAAAACGGCAACTATTCAGCCCCTATTAAAAATCGGCAAAAATTTGTGCCCCTTAGACAAAAACGGCAACTATTTTGCCTCTATACAAAATCGGCAAATATTTCTGCCCTTATAACAAAAACGGCAAATATTTATCCCTTATAAAGAATCGGCAACTATTTGTGCCCTTATAAAAAATCGGCAACTATTTCTGCCGATTTTTCTATTGTTATTATTTATGAATTATAATTATTCGATAAGTTTTTCTAAATATATTTAAACCTATTTATGTTAATATTTATTGTTAAAATTTAAGCAAATCATTTTCGGCATTTTGCCAAAAATGCATTTGCCGAAAATAATTAAAGACGTAATTTATTGTTAGACGTAATTTATGTAAGACCCCAAAAAACACGTGCGATGATCGATACTATCGTTCTGTGTTGTGAGCGTCAGTCAAGATCTTTTGTCTTTAAAATCTCAATAAATAATCGTTTTTTCAAAGTTTTTTCGATTAATTCATTTATATAAAGTGTGTCCACAATTGGATTAAAAAAAAGTCAGCCAAAAATGTGGCAATTTTTCAAGAAATTAGTAAATTTTTAAAAGTGATTTTTTGACTTTGAATTTGGAGCACTTCCAGCGGTTCAAGGACACTCAAACTTTCAATATCGACTCAAGATGGCCTCAAAGCAAAAGCCGAATGGTCAGCGCCCCGAAAATCGCCGAGAAAGTGACCAAATTCGAAGATAACCGGAAGTCATTATTCAACATTGGTTTTTCGCTATTTCCAGCGCTCCTACGGCTCCCACACTCTCAGGACAGCATTAGGACGTCCTCCAAGAACTAACCGAGTGGTCAGTTTCCACTTCCTTAAAGTTTAATTTTCGGCAATTTCCAATCCCTTTGTAAAAACGGCAAAAGTGCCGAAAGTTCTCCTGCAAAAACGGCAAATTAAAAACTGCATAAAATCAAAAACGGCAGCTTAAAAACTTATTTGCAAAAACGGCAAAAGTGCCGAAAGTTCTCCTACAAAAACGGCAGAGTGAAAACTGCACCAAATCAAAAACGGCAGCTGAAAAACCTTAATAGAAAAAAACGGCAAAGTGCCGAAAGTTCCCCTACAAAAACGGCAGATAGAAAACTGCACTTAATCAAAAACGGCAGCTAAACAAGGTTTGCCCCAAACCCGAAACCCTCCCTACATAGACCACTATTTCTCGGATTATATCCACATTTAAACTTTAAACAGTGAAACACTTCTTTAGGCTTAACACTGCGCAACATTGGGCGGATTTTTCCCCATAGACTTAACAAGGAATTTCTCCCCATAGAATTAGCGTTGGAATTTTCCAGTTCGCATTCAATTGCACTACGTTCATTTGCTTTACGCTCAATTGCACTACGTTCAATTGCACTACGTTCAATTGCACTACGTTCAATTGCACTACGTTCAATTGCACTGCGTTCAATTGCACTGCGTTCAATTGCACTGCGTTAAATTGCACTACATAACAAAAAGATCAGTTGTTTAGTGAGTCTCAAGTAAATGGCAGAACTGAGAGCTCACAGTTTTTGGTCTAATATTTTGAGCAGATTAAACATAGGAAAATTGTCCGTAGTGCAATTGTACGTAACCTGAATTTTCCCCCATAGACGTAGCATAGGAATTTCTCCATAGACTTAACATAAGAATTTCTCCATAGACTTAACATAAGAATTTCTCCATAGACTTAACATATGAATTTCCCCATAAACTTAACATAGGAATTTCCCTATAGACTTAGCATAGGAATTTCCCTATAGACTTAGCATAGAAATTTCCCCATTAACTTAACATAGGAATTTCCCCATAGACTTAACATAGGAATTTCTCCATAGACTTACACCATAGGAATTTCCCCATAAATTTAACATAGGAATTTCCTCATAGACTTAGCATAGGAATTTCCCCATAAACTTAACATAGGAATTTCCCCATAGACTTAGCATAGGAATTTCCCCATAAATTTAACATAGGAATTTCCTCATAGACTTAGCATAGGAATTTCCTCATAGTCTTAACATAAGAATTTCCCCATAAACTTAACATAAGAATTTCCCCATAAACTTAACATAGGAATTTCCCCATAGACTTAACATTGGAATTTCCCCATAGACTTAACATTGGAATATCCCCTTAGACTTAACATTGGAATATCCCCATAGACTTAACATTGGAATATCCCCTTAGACTTAACATTGGAATATCCCCATAGACTTAACATTGGAATATCCCC
>JAQIWP010002186.1:0-11791 GCA_034695525.1 Euzetes globulus
AGAGAGAGAGAGAGAGAGAGAGAGAGAGAGAATGATTTAATAATGACTGAAATATACAGAGATTTTCTACAAAATAAGTGAACAGTAAATAATTAAATCATTTATTATTGTTTTGATAAATCTTTTCGTGAAATCTAATGTTTTATTTTATAAAACTTTAATAGTTATGGCTTTTCGTTGGAATTTCTAATTAAATATTCTATTTGTTAGAAAAGTCTAGTATTTGGCTGTGATTTGTCAGAAATGCTTTAGTCATCAGATTCCTGGTCTTCATCGTCTGATTCTGAGTTGTCTTCTTGTTCTCTATTCAGTTCTTTGAGCTCAAAATTGTTAACATTTGTGACATTTGTCTGTTCTTCGACAGTCAGTCCCGTTGTGGTCAGTGTGGGAACCGTTTCCTCCGTTCGACACAATAGAAAATTGTATAACTTTTTAGCCCCGTTTTTGAAACTTTGGTTTAAATAACAATAAATGAATGGATTATAGCTTTAGGAGAGAAAGAAAAAGAGAAAAGGAAGACAGACCAATTAGTTCACAAATATTTTAAAATAAAAATTACCATGTAATTCAATTTTTATGAATGAAAGTCAAACTGAAAGAACGGTCAAAATATTTTCTAATTAAATAAATTTTTTAAAAATATTTGATTAAAAAAGAGCTTAATTAAACATTTCTTAATTATTAGCTATTTAATTTTAGTTCCACTTTGAATTTAGAAAGGTAAATAATTTAATTAATTAAGGTCAATCTATCTTGTTCAATTCTACCAATTCTACACTTTTTATTCGTGATTTTCTAAAAAAATTTAACCTATGATACTATAATGTATAGCAGTTAAAGTGACCAGCTCAACTTGATTTTCCAGTATTCTCTTTAATTTGAAGCCTGATCCTTGGTAATATTATCAAATTAAGACTAAAATCATTGATTATTCTTTCCTGGAAAGCATAGGCGTTCCTTAATTTGGGGTTAAAAAATCAGTCTTTTGAATGAAGATCCTTGATTTCTACTAAATATCACCTTGATCAAGTCTTTTTAATCTGGTCATACTAATAGCAGTCCAGTACTTTTCCATAATTTACAGTCTACAATAAAAATTTGTTGACTAGTTATTTGTTGTATCTACATACAATATCTTCAACTGTATAATTTCATAGGTGTTCTGAGTTTTTAGTGGACACATACTAAATATGGCTATACTATAACCCTATGACTTATAGTTATTAATTAGTGGTTTTGTTAATTGGTTAAACTAGGTGGTTTAATACTAAGTGGTTTAATAATAAATGACCAGAAAAATGATTAAATACCAAACGGATGACATTGCAAACCAATGGCAGAAAATAAAGATCTTGAAGTTCCTGTCAATCAGATGAAAGTCACACAACAAGTGATACAGATTTAAGGGAAGCCAACAAATGGCGAAAGTGGTGACCACCAGTGCCAACATCAATATCCGGCGCTTACGGGCCTCCGAGTGCTGTCTTCGTCTCTGGTCATTAGACATACCGGCGATCAGTCCCTGTTTCGACACAATTATCCCGATTTTGATGTAAAGCCATAGCGTTATACTCAATGGTATGAAATACTGAGTGGTCAGGGCTTCCACCGACAACCAGAGCGACAAATCGAAGGACACGTCCGGATGAATGACATGACAGCGGATCAGATTCGGATGAATTGTTGTAATCACTATTGTCTTATTAAATACGGAGTGGGGTATTGAGAAGAGGGCCGCCAACAGCCAAATACAGGCTATAATTATCGCCAACTCTGTGTTTGTCAACGACTTTGTAGTCATCTGTCGACTCAAAGTCCAGTACCGATAGAAGGCTATCACAGTCATCGTAAATGTGCTGACATAGACACAGGTGACCTGGACAAAGGGCACGGACACACAGAGGAATGAGCCAAAAGGCCAAGACTCTAGCAGAAGTCGGGCCACATTGAACGGTATGTTGAACGCTGTCATTACTATATCACTGAAGGCCAGACTGGCTATCAATATGTTGGTTGTGGTCAGCATTTTCTTCTTCCCGAACACAATCACTTTAACCACCAATAGATTACCGCAAAGACTGACCACAATTATCACTGAATAGCAGAATATTATTATTATATTTCGCATCAAATCTTCAGTACTTAAGGGCTTTCGATGTCTTTCACGCAAAAGTCTCAGTAATTCTTCCATATATTCAGTGCTGAAGTTTTGCTGAAAACTTTCGTTGACTTCAATTTCCATACTCTCTGTTGAATTCATGTTATTTTCAATTAAATTTTCAAAATGACTGATAATCGGATTATTTCTGGTAAATGGATCAAGACTAGTTCTTATCAGAATTAGCCCTAGAATAGAATTTTATAAAATTAATTTTAAAAATTTAATTATCGCTCAGAATAAATAGAGAAGTTCTGTTTCACCAGCTTTTGAGTCAATAGTTAAACAAATGACTTTATTTGAATGTTTGATTAAAAAACTCAGAACTAGAAGCGGTTCATAAGAATTGTCTTCTTATTCAGGGAACTGACTGACAGATGTGTGGCTTTAAATCCTTTTGTCGTTAAGTCGACCGAAATGTGATATATATACTCATATAATGGTCTTAATTCTGAGTCATGCGCTGCCGACTCTTCAAACTCCCGGGAGATAGCCAAGCTCAGTCTTTCGTAACGAATCATTAAATTACTAGATAGTCTCTTGTGTATTTCTGGCCATTCATTACAATTCTTGTTTTTTAAATAAACTTGTTCATTTATAATATAAATTCTATACGACCAAGATGGTCAAATTGACAAGCAATTAAGATTTGAGAGCTTGTCGAAATGACATTTTGACCTTCAAACTGTAATTTTAAAGCTTTTTGAAATTGAATTTTTAAAAATTGGCTGTACTTTAAAAAATAAAGCAACCACCATATTCTTCTTCTTTATGAAAAGTTAACATGCTCATTTTATTTTTCTCCTTTTAACTTGTTTAAAAATTGTTGAAATTATAATAATTTATTGATAAATGCTAATTTCAATTGATAATAAGCTTGATGCTCTCCCTTTTGGGCTTAATGTAATTACACTGAAAGCAAAATTTAGGTAAATTTCAAGCAACAATTTTAATTAATCAACAATAATCTATTCACACACTGAGCCTTGGCTTTTGCACAATGGGTTTATATGAGCAGTCCCTTGGTTGTGGTGATCATTATGTCCTTTATGTCCAGACTCTCACTATTCTCTACGTTTGCTTTTCGGTACAGTTTTGAAGAATAATCGATAAATTATTTCTAAAAACACTTTTGCCGACAATTTTCGTGTTCTGACAAAAGAACAAAAGTTTTGTAAATATATTGATTTGATTAATGAAAGAAAGCATTATATTTGAATAAGCTCATTTAATATGAATTTTAAATTTGAAACGAATTTCTTGAAGCCTTTGATTAAATATTTTATGAATTCAATATTTCGAAACAACTAAAAAGGAGAAAGAATTAGCCTTTTTATACTTAAATATTAAAGGTTTTCTGTCCTTAATGTATATTTATTGACGAAAAAATATTCTAATTTGAATTCTCGAATAACACGAACAAACTTTTAAGAATTCGATTCAAAACTTATTTATTTCTGTTTGCAATTGCCAAGGTGGTATTAAAAATTCATAAATTCATTTTTCGTTATTTCTTTGTTGAAATATTTTTGACAAAAACTGGTTACTTAAGACATTACTTAAAACATTAGCTGCTCTGGCTTAATTTTATATAAGAGATGATGTACCTTGGCTATACCAAATTTATTTAAAATAATTCCTGACATTAAATTTCAATCAATATTCAACATTATTTTGTTCCTAAAAATATATTTATATAATTTTTCATTCAATACAAATATTTTCAAAAACTAAAATTTAACTAAACTTGTTTGAAACGTTCACTTAATATTTGAAAATAAACAATAAGCTGAATATATCGAAAATTCAGGAATTATTTATTTGTTTACTAAACTTGCTCATTTGAATAATCTGACCATTTCAAAAATAAACTAGTAATCCTATTTAAATGATCTCTTTAGGTTTGTTCTGGGATTAAATTGTGCTTAAATTATGCAATTCTCCATTTTGATATTTAAATGTAAGCTCATTACAAGTGTTTTGGGAAAATTCTAATCCAACAAGGTTTTAGATAAGCTTGGTGATTTTATTATTCCAATTGGACTTTTCTTTAATATTCAGCGAAAATATAATTCTACTCTATTCCAGTTTTATTGATGATCAAGATGTTTGATTCTGAGCGAGAGTATGAGTCGTTAGTTCATAGCACCTTGCGCATTACCCATCGATTTTAAAGCTTAAGGGAATCGAATGCAAATCTATTGAAAAAGTTTTAAATTTTCTGTTGTTTCAAAAAATATTTTATTTCTTTTCCATGAATATTATGTGTAAGGAAAAATCAAAATGAAAGTTATCTGTTATATAATATTCCAGAATATTCTGTTATATACTGTTATGTAAACCATTTGCCAGAGGAATGGTTTTGAAGGCAATCTTTTGTTATTTTATTTGAATATTAAGTTAGTTAATATTTACATTTTATTCTCAGAATATATCTGACATTCATTGGGATTAAAAATTATTTTTACAGGGGTTGCCAAGTTCCCAGACTTATAATGGAAAGCGGGTAAAATGATGAATTTTTTTTCTCGAGCCTCAGAGGGGAGTTATAATGGGAGCAGCAATTTTGTTCTTTATTCTTTCTTAATCAAGTTAAATTAAGCTTAATTTAGTTTAAATTACGTTATATTCAAGTTAAATCCTTTTTGATGTATAAAATTACCAAAAAAGAAAGACAAAATTAAAGAAAGGAGGTTATTTATCAACTTTTTCCTTACAATTTGTTCCAAATATTCGGGAAAGTATTTTGACAACCTAAATCTAAACCTCCTTGGGGCGACCCCTGCATGTTTTAAAACATCTTAATTAAATTTTGTTTTTATTACAGCTTTGAAAGGGTTTTACTTTTCATCCGTTAGTCTTCTTCAAAGACTTAATTGATTGAAGTTTTAGTTTTATTATTCTACTCGTTGTTATCAAGTTTAAGTAAAGAACTGTTTACAGTGATGACCAGACAATTGAAATTCTAAATAATTTCTCCAAGTATTCTTAACCAAAAAAATTGACCATTAACTGTTAGTTCCTAATAATTGCAAATAAATTATTAAATGCAATAGATTTGATTGAAACTTGTATTCCAATGGTCTTGATACAAAATGAAAGCATTTTGATGAAATTGAGGGAAGACTTCGGTGCTGATCATCGCTGGTGTTTCGAGTCTATTATTTTTCAGTCCTTTTCAGGCCTTTTAGTAAAGACATCGAAAGTAATTTTCTGAACGATTGATTCGTTAGTATTTTCATTAAATGATAGCTTAAACTTTGGTTTTCAGTTCGGAAGTCGAAATAAAAATAAAAATACACTTAATTTGGTTTAAAGTATTTTCTGTTTGAAAGCCGTCTGAAGGGAAGCCAACAATCGATTTGAAGTGAAAACAAAGAAAATTAAGTTTAAAAATATTTACAAAAAGAAACGGCTCTTTAGTCTTCTCCCTGAATGGTCGGGCAATTCGATTAAGCATTCCAATTACCGTAATTGCTGGTAATCCTCCACAGTGTGTTACAATTATATTTTCATTTCCCAAGTTTTCTAATAGAGTTCAAAACATCTCGATCAATTCATTGTTCTTAGCAAGATAAGCTTAAAACCCAATACTTTTCAAAAAAAAAGAATACTGCTACTTTTACACAAGCAATAAGTTCACTAAACTGCTAAGTTAATTTAATTAATTCTCTTACTCATATACTCATTTATTCATGATACGTTATGTATGAATATTTTATGTGTCAAATCTTTTAAGAGAAATCTATTAAAAAGGACTAGGAATCTATCTGAATTCTAATAAAGTTCCAATGCTTGTTGCTCTAATTAAGGTACTTAAACAATTAAGGAATCACATGTGATTAAAAGTCATTGTATACTTACAGGTGGACTTCCTATTTAAGCTCTTAACTGAAATATAAGTTAAAGTCAGTTTCTGGTTCAAATTAACTTTTAGTATAGGAGTGCTTGTTTCATTATTTTTTCCAAAAAGATCTAACAAGCAAATGTTTTATCTTAATAGAGAATAGGGTAATTGAAAATATTTAGTAATTGTTTTGAAAGTTCCAAACTTTTCATTACCAACTTTTATTTGCCAAACCATTTGTTTTCAAAATCCCTGTCAAAAACAGCGCAGGGTATTATATTATTCCTGATGAGCTTTAATGCTTTTAATGCATTTTTTAAATATTTATGCATAATCCTTTCAAGCATGTCATTTATTTAGTATAACCATGTTCTGTTTACCAATATTCAGAAAATTGGATTAAGTTTTGTTTCATTAAAATAAAACAACAGTTTTAGAAGAAAAATTACCTTGGTCAATTATGATTTCTAAATTTCTAAATGAGTTTTATTTTAAATGTAAGAAAACGGTATTTTATACAATACTTGCGTAAAAAGAGTGCTTTACTTCAATTAAGTTTTCCATTTAAAGGCTTTTTGTCGCACTTTTATTATTTTTAGAACAAATGTTAAGAAACACTATTTCTTGAAATCCTTTTTCTTGAAAATGAATGAGATTTCGAAATCCTTTACAAATGACTTTAATTAATTCTTTTTCCAAGAATGTTGCAAGATATTCCTGGAAGGATTACCAGCCTTTCAAACATTAAATTTCTTACTGGTAAAATTAAAAGGCTTATGGCTATTCATCAATTAATTTTATCTGCTTTAGTTTAAGTAAAAACTTAAGTTTAAAGTAATCTAATACTGAGCCTGATAAAATTACTAGAATTCTATTCTTTATGTTTTTTCAAATTTCACTTATCAGTTAAACAAGAATAATCGATTATTACTTATCTTATTTTTAATTAAAACTTAGCCATTAATTTAACTGGATTAGGTTGGAATAAGGAACAAAATGGTCGTTCCCCTCCCCCTGAGGTTTGAGAAAAAACTTGGATTTAGATAACGTTCCAAGATATTGGAATATTTATTTTAATAAACTCTGAAGGGAGGACAGAATGAATGATAGGCTAATATGCAGTAAACAATACTTTATTCATTCCCTTTCATTACTCATTCAATTGTCTCTTAATCTAATTGTGGACATTGTTTACCGAAACAAAAGAGATCTCATATTATTTCCTTCTTTTGTGTCTTTCATCTGACAATTACATTCTAATGATAAACTCATTTTAGAGATGTGCAAGGTGCATGTGCCTTTCTATAAAAACCTATCTAATTTGTGGCTCTAATTTAATAATCCATCACATATTTACATTTATTTAACATTTAAATTTATTAACAAGAAACATTTTTTCCCAAGAATCGATGATTGGTTAGTCAAATTTCATTAAGTTTGAATACCTTGAACCTTTTTTTCGATCAAACGAATTGAATTAATGTTATAATGATTTATCAACAATTCTTGAACAATGGGTTAATTCAACACAACTTATGATCTTGCTTGTTTTACAAAAGAGATTTTTGTTAGCAGGTATAAATTATTTGTCTGAGCCACATGAAATCAGAATTCAATTAGTGGCTTTACTAGACCAAATCTGTCATTGGCCCAGTTGCAAATCTAATTAGAATAGTCCAGACTTGAACAAACCGGCTGAAAGTAAATTAATGTTTTCTCATTATAGACAATAACAACAAAAAAGGTTTATTTAGATATAAATAAAGTTAACTTCTTTTCAATTTGTCCTATTACCTTTTGAAAACATCTATTCTCCAAGTTATTCATTAAAAAAGCCTGTCATTTATTGTATGTTTGCTAGATGTTAATCGTTTTTATTTAAATATCTCATTACACGAACAAATAAATTTTATAATATATAAGTTTTTTTTTCTTATTAAATATCTTGCTTACTCATCTCAGATGCTTTGATATTTCTAAACCTGGTCAAAACAAAATTTCAATCCCTAAATTAAGATAGAAAATTATGGCTACATCATAGTGATCTTGATAAACATCAATATTCAGAATGTCCATTACTATTTTGTCTGTTTATTTGTTTTCATCAAATCATTTATTTACTTACACAGTTTTTGAACAATATTTAGAACTTGCCCACTCTATACATCGCAAATACTAAACTATGCTCTCTTTTTTGCCAATCCATCAAGTTCTTAGTCTAAATTCCTTAAAATTAAAGGCAGGCAGCCATTACTAAAAATTTTTGGCAAATTTTTGAGTACGGTCAGTTTCTCTACGTTTTATAGTTTTTTCATTCCCAGGGTAATAAATTACCAAATCTCGGACCTAAGGGATATTTCAGGAAATCCCCGCTTGCACATCTCTGAAAAATAGTCTTTCTATGAATATTTAAATCTTTGCTTTCTTAAGGCCTACTTTATTTTAATATCATGCATCACATAATTTCTGAAGATTTTCTTCATGGATATTAAATAAAAGCGTAGCTCAGAATAGCCCAGAATAGAACAGGTTACGTAATTTTTTGGAAATTTCATTTCAGCCCTAATATATTCAAGTGTTTTGCAAATGTTTTCATTAAATTAGATTTATTCCTGTTCTCTATATTCTGATTTTAAATCTTTGAACATGGCCGTAGTGCCCAAGATATGGTAGGCAAATTTCCATTTTAGAAAGAAGGCTGACATGGGCTTCAAGCAACATCTTGGATCACTTTATGATGAATACCAGGAAAGAAGACAATATTCTTTTCAGTTGGATATTAAGAGATGTGATGGGAGTCCATGAATTCAGAAATGCTATTTTTGGTCGACTGACTACCATTGCAAATGAGTCGGCTTTCCTTTCTTATCATGAATATCCATCGCTGTTCTCATCTCATATTAGGATTTCTTTCTATCAATTCCCTGATTGCCAAGAGATTGCTTCATAGAGTCTAATAGATTGGACCAGATAATTTTGCAAACACAATTGCTATTGATTTTATTGCTCTCTGTTTTCTCTAGTTTGATTAAAGTTAATTAAGTATATAGCAAGTATAAAGGATCTCGATTATTTCAATTGTAATGAGTATCCTTGCTCAATAATTTCTATAAGTACGTGTAATAAATGTATTTGAAAGTGAAGTCTTTGGATAAGTAACCTATCTTGAATATATTCGAGTGTCTATGGTAGGCGCAGTAAAATATCCCAATTGATCAAGTCATTATTCATCTTTATGGCTTTTACTGAACGATTCTCAAGGGCGTAAGTCAAGAATAAATCTGATGGGACATATTTTATGCCATTTCTCAACATTATATTGGATTTTTAGAAAGTTATAATAAAATTTATCGCCAGATATTTTATATTTTATTTTTATTGATTCAGTCTAGCTGGCTTATTTGAATAAAATCTTTTCCATCTTTATCAATGGTTGTTATTCAATCTTAAGAAATAGGACACTTTTATTATCTTACTCTTTCACAATGATCAGAAACATTTCAATTCGCTAATGGAACATTTTATCCATCAACTATTTTGAAAGATAAATTGAAATTTTAAAAAATATTTACATATGAATTGGTTTCATAAATTAGTTAGTGATTGATGATAATTTCTTACAAGTAAATTTACTGTCCAATCAAAGTTATCTATGGTTAAAAATGGTTGTGGGGTCAGGAATATGGAGAGTTGCAATTCAGAAAAGCAGTCTCCATAACAACTATTATAATTCTTTCAAAAAATATAAGCAACAAATTTAACATTTTTGTGCATAATATGAGTAAAAAGAAGGACATAGTCTAATTTATCAGTAAATCCTGGATAAAATGCCTTGAATTAGCGTGGCGATTGGGCATTACCAATATTTAAAGCCAGCTATCAATCAAATGGCAATTAATAAACCTGTGAATTGCCTGACATTTGACCTGATCTATAATCAATCTAATATTCGAATAGAATTTGTCAACAGGATAAAAATTTGTTGAAATTCCACAGAATCTATCTATTGATAAATTAGTAGCCAAGAGTAATATAGCCGACAGTTGTATCGAATTACAGATCCTGTTCTCCTATTGTATTCTTTGAGGTATTTTTAGTCTCATTCTTGCAATAGAAGTGCTTTTTCTTCTCTTCTCTAATCTTTTGTACCGAAAATCGACTTTTTGTAGATAAGACAAACTGAATAACTTAGAAAAAGTGTCCAGCTTCTGCCTCCATCATCAGGGTTTATTGGAAAACCAGTTTTATTAAATTTACAGTATGATGTGAAAATATTATTGTTTAAAATAAGGTAAATACAACTTTGATATGAAGCACAGTAGAGCATAGGCTAGGCGCATTTGTATGTATAGGAAGTATGCTTTCGGGCGTTGAAACAATTGGCAGCTATGAGTATATAAACAATATTGACCTCACAATCACAGGCTTTAGTACTCTATTAGATATGCATTCAAACATATATTCAATATGAATAAAGATTGAACAGGGATGGTCATTCACTATTTTGGGTGTATCATTCACTATGATATGAAGCTAGTTCTAGTCAATATATTACAAGCTCCTGAATTAATTCCATCCTTGTAAGAGTTGGTCACTCTATTGAAAAAGTGTCTTATTTCTGATTCTTGGTATTGATCAGGCATAAGTTATCGAGCTTTATCGAGTAAATTCCTAATGCAAACCCACATTTTTGTTGATGTGCTCTCATTTTATTCTTTCCAGTTCTCGATAATACTTTGAATACCATAATATATCATGATATACCGAATATGACCAATGTATTAATAGGATTATGGCCAAATTATAATTATCTTAGTCATTTGATTAATGCAGTAATTGAACCGAATAATTTATAACTAAATTTAAATTGATAATAGCTTGGTTATTCATTAGATTAGACTTAAATGTCTATTAATTAGTTTTATCTGATTATCAACTTTTTCGTCTTCCTCTTAACAATCAGTATTTAATTAATAGCTTGTTTATTAGCGATAGCATTTAGTATATCGAGTGACGCGCAAGGTCTTTTATTTTGGAAAAAATAGTCGCTATATATACACAGCCCTTAGGATTTTAGACCAATAGCATGATATTTTACTTTAAGCAGTAGTCAGGAATGCAGTATAAATAAAGTAATTTTCCTACAAATTTTGGCCTCGGCTATACCACCACCTAGTAATTTAGATTCCGCAGAGTGGTTCAAGGTGGATAATATTTTGTGGCTTTTCTGATTTCTGGGAATTTTATCATTTTTTTCACAGTTCAACAGCTCGAGTCACTATACCCTCCACTCTCAAAAATGGTCAAAATTTGGGAAAAAGACCTCACTCTATACCACCTGATTTGAGGAAAATGTTTACCCCATCCCCTGAAATCAAATACCATAAGTATCTTCGAGTATCTTGGTCATCCCGTTAGTCTGTGATTCCCTTAACATAATTAAGATTTTGATTAAATTATTCATTAATTAGCATGATGAATAATCATATTCTATTTTGATTATACAAGTTTCAATAATGGGAAGCAGAAACTAAAATTATCTCGAATTGATTAATAACTCTTTAAGTGCATTAATATCTAATTTTTTATATATTGTATGAATAAAATATTTAAAATATTCCCAAATTCCCAGATATTCGTATATTTGTTCCCCTAATGAATAATATAAAAGCTCTCAATAAAAATGTCGGAGATTTTGAATAACTCCTAAAGATATTTCAATTCTGTAAAAATCATATTTAAGACCAGAGGTGGCCAATAGGGGGCTGTATTTGGTTTCCCCTCGT
>JAQIWP010002187.1:0-11788 GCA_034695525.1 Euzetes globulus
ACAATCCACCCAAAGTTGAGGCAAAGGACGACCTGACCGGCGATCCACTCATCCAAAGAGACGACGATAAGGAACATATGGTTATGAAAAGACTCCTTGAGTACAAAAAATAGTCAGAAGTTATCATTGAATTCTTCAGCAAATCCATGAAAATCAAACATGGTAATTCAGTAGATCAATAATCTATGTAGAAGTTGATAGCAAAATATTTACTATGTTTAGTTGAATTTAACAAAATTTAACAAATTTTAATAATTCTTTTTTGTTTTTAAAAATTAATTACAGAGAGAAACGTATTTTAGAGGAATTCAGTGGAAGAAAATCCAATGAAATCTATCCCAAAGTCGAACACTATTTGTCTCAAATCATTGACAAAAATTCGACTCAACTCTAAATATTGAAAATCAAAGATTTTTTTTGTATCTATTTTTAAGTTTTTTTTAGAGTAATGTTGTTTTAAATAACTTTTTGGTACAAATCTACTAATATTTTGATTAAATGTTAAACTTTTGATAATTTCACTGATTTTTCTCAAAGTTTTTCAGTTAAATCTTTTGACATTTATTTTATTCCTAATTTGATTTATAATTATTAAATAATTGGCAGTCAAATTCACCAAGTACAAGTACATGTATATTATCCAACAATTTTGTCTTTGACATTTTGCCTTGATTACGTTTACGATTATCTGACCTTTTGTCAATCAAAGAATTGTCAGACTTCATAGTGATCCTGGTCATATAGCTGATTGCGCTGAACATTACTCGTAACACTTAGAATATCTGTCCAGTCATTTACTGCTTTCTCTTTTGAAATCTAAACAAGTTGCATCCATGCAAAAATTCCAAAACTAGTACATATTAATACTTCCCACAGAACTTTTGGAATTTTTGAAATAAATACTTTCTGTAAAACTATTTGAAATGTTCTGTTAATTAATTTATGGCTGATATTGGATCTGATCCGTCTCTGACTGTCGGCTCTCTGTATGACTGTTGGCTGAGGTCTGTTCACTCAACTTAATACCGCAGTTAGCGGTCAAAAAAACAAGTTGTGCAATCTTATAAATTTGTGAGTTTGGTCTTTCACATTTACAAAATCTTTTCTTTATTTATTTTTTCTTGAAATCATTTGGATATAAGCGTAAACAATATTGTAGTCGAATATATGAACTTGGAGAAATTATAATTAAACAATTGTAAAAAATCAAGAACTTATCTTGGAAAGTCACATCTTTAGCAAATCACTAACTGACTCTCCAAGATAAGTTCTTGATTTTTTACAATTGTTCTAAACACATCTACATGTACCAAGTTCATTTTACAAGCACTTTTATCAATAAGTAAGGAATACGATTTTTTTTTGTAATATTACACCATTTGTTTTACCTTACCTTTTATCTTTTGGATTAATAACTTTTAGAAATTTTAACCAGTGCAGTATTAAGTCCTTTCCATTTGATTCATAATTAAAATTATTTTGAATAAGCTATTCGCCGGTTTCTTGAATTAAATGCGTTTAAAACAAAACAACAAGGTAATTTTCATCTGTCCGTTTTCAAAAATGCATAGATCAGTTGTAAGTTTATTTGTTGGGAAATTTTTGATCCATAATTAGAAATACTATTCTTACCATTAAAAAAAACATTTTAAACTGAAATAATTTACTTTTAATTAATCAACTTTTGTATCAAAATATTCTAACAAAACATTTGATTTAATGATAATTCGATTAATGCCTTCAATTATAGTCGAGTTTTGACATTAATTCCAATAAAATTGGATCTTTTGTTAGATTAGTTTTTTGTCGCAAACAATTTAATGCCATTTCCTTTAATCAAAAATAAAATAAAGTCATTTTAGGAGAAATGGGAGTATCCTCTGACTCACCGATCGCTTCTTGTCAGGGGAACAGTTCTTCTTAGACAATTGCCATAAATTGATCACAAGTTTATGCATTGATTGGATGTCTCCCAAAGTTACGACTCGACAAAATAAATCCAAAGCCAATGATGACTGTCTTTTGTATTGCTTTGAAAATAATTAAATTCAGATATCGGTTCAACAAAATCTGAGGTGCCCAAGGTCTCAGACCTAACGGATTTAGCGATAGTCAAGAAGACCGACTTTTCTCGAACCTCAAATAGCTATTTTTTTCTCTAAAAATGGAGCCAGAAGCGCCCATTTTCTCAGTAATTTAGTTATATTAACCATTATTTTATTTTATTTACTTTCAATTTGAATTTAAAATTCAGATTAATTAATATAATTTTCGAAAACCATTAAAATTGGGGAAACCGAAAAAAATGGCGAAGAGTGGCCGTAATTTTCTACAGAATTTTGGTGTAAGTTTTTCTCTGGACATTCTTCTCAAATAGCAGAAGATATCTTGGCAAAATCTCAAACCCAGGGGGTGTGGGGTAATGGCAATTCATGAATAAACAGTTGTACACAAGGAGTACACCACAATTAGCATTTATCGTATTTTCAAGTATAATAAAGATGAAGGAGGGGGAGGGGGAGGGCCCTAAGATCAAAAATTCGGATTTAAAAGTCACTTTGAAATACTCTTCATTATATACTGTATTTTCAGGTAATTTTTTAGGACCTAGGTGTTCACAAAACTGAGAATTTGAGGTCTAACATACAATATGGAATTTTTTTTTCTAACTGGAATTAACCCATTATCTACTTTTATCTGTTTGCACATTTAAATAGGTGCCATATACATTAGATGCGGATTACCCGTGGCACTTTAAAGTATCATTTGAAGGTTGAAACATAAAGAAAAGAAAATCGATTGAATTACCCGTTCGTCTCCCAACCGTTTCAAGTGGTCCAATAAATCAGATAAAACTGAAGAACTCAAAGCATTTATTTGATCCATGAATTGCTGGTCATTTCCATACAAAGTGTCGTTGGAGTCAACTGTCAATTATAGGCAATGATAACATTTTTAACAAAGAAATGGCTAAATAGGTCTTAAAATAAAGATTTTTGAAATGACATTAAAAAATTCTATCCTTAATCAACAAAAAATATTATTCAAACAGTGCTTCAAAAAAAAAAATACTTTAATAATTAATTGAAGTTTCAATTTACGGCAGGGGTAGCCAAGGTACGAGACCTAAGAGGGTATATATTTATTTTTTTAAATCATTTTCTTTTTATTAAGCCTTAGTACTTTCATTCGAGTTCAAAATGGCCCATTATTACTGGTCTAAAACTTTTAGAGAATAGTAATTGGATTCTTTTAAAAAAATACACTGATTCAAGCTAACTAAGAACGTTTTGAAAATGTTTCTGCTTATAAAATTACTGAAGTACCTCGCAATGGTACCGTAGTGGATTATAGAGTATGACAAAAATGACTTGTGGATTAGACCCACGTAATCCAACATGGCAACTGAGTTGAAAACTTACTAAACCACAAAATCCTCAATAAAGACTAATGAAATGAGCATTTTATTGCAAAATCCTTAATTGTTATCAGGATGTCTACTACTACTTTTATAATGATCTAGAAAATTCTGAAACTTTTAGCTGAAGGGCTTAAAGACTATCTTGAAAATTCATAATAACTTCAGTAAATCACGACATTAATAGTAATTATAACTTTTCGAACCTTTGCTGATGTGATATGGATATGACTCTTGAGATGCTGTGGAGAGATAGTTGAGGACATTCATTAAAATAAATGGTCTGAAATCGGAATTGAGTTCGAACTGACGCTCATTAATAACATTGAGTAACCCTGTGAACAGATAGAGAGGTTCAGGACAGTCAGGATTGTCCTGAACATGGCTTTCATTTAGTTTAAATGGTCTTAAAACTAATCAATCAATACATACGGGAACTAACAATAAGAAGGATAAAAATTGAGAAATATATGACAGTAGGAAAGGTTCTGTCGATTTGGGTCTTCCATCATTCGACTCTATTTGGTGCGGCAGCTGTTGGATCAAAGCTATGGCAGTCTTGAGGAATGCATCAGTTTGTGGTAAACAACTGTTGATTAACGAAACATAACTACTCGATAAGTAGAGCTGAAGACGAGTGATCACGTCATCCAAAGATGGAATAGTTATGAACGAAAAGGCAATACATGCCCTCACAAACGAAGTGGTCTTTTTTGTGTGATGGCCTTTCACTATACGTCTGGTCTCCATCGCCAAAGCGTTCACTCTATGCACCAAAAAGGAAAGGACTGGTTCTAAGTTAGAGAAGTTTGCTCTCGAGTCCACATAAAAATTCAATTTAGACTCAAAGTCACGACCGAATGACACGTGTTTTAGAAATGAGATAATTAGTCCCGATATTTGCCTTCTGTCGTCCTCAAGAGTCAGTGCACTGACTGAATCATGTAGTGCTTTACACAAATATGTCATTGAATTGAGTATCACCGGATCAGAAGTAGTCAAATCTGAGTCCATGTCTTCACTGTTTGAGTTGAAGTTTTTGACAAACGATTCGACGATTGGTTTACAGGCGTCCACTTTGACCGACTCCTTCTGCATTAGATCTAGAAAAGGCATAAAATTGGTCATTGAGAACAGTGCGGAAAAGTCTGTATTGGGACTGTCAGCCACCACTTTAGTCAACAGACCAACCAATTGATTGTAATGTTCTTCAAAAGCTCTGTTGGGAAGCATTCGTTTAATTATTTCTCCAAAAATAGTATTTATTTCTCGTAATGTGAAGTGTTTTATAACGAATTCGATCCAAACTTCAACGCAAGCCATGTATTCAGAGTTTTGCTTAAATTTATTCATTATTTTCCAGACTTCGTTCAAAATTAATAGTTTTTCTTTCTCTTCAATTTCCTGCAGAAGATTATGTCTCGACACCAAAGAAATGCCTAAATTTCTGATTAACACATATTTAGGATAAACCGAAGTGCAAACCGTTTGGTTTCCATTGTCTTTCATCACATCCTTATTAACTTTTTTAACTAATTCCAGAAATTCGAGTGCTTTCGGGGCAATGAATTCCGACGGAAATTGAGTTAAAAGTGAATTCAGTATAAGTGCGGAACAGCCGTCTTCTAGACTGACCTGTGAGTTGTGTTCAAATTGTCTAAAAGTTTCGTTGAGAAGACTTGTCGGCGCTTTGTATGCAATACAGTATAGAATCCAATCCAACGCCGGAGTGAATAATGTGTAGTAAAGCGAGTAATCTATGCGCTGAGCGGCCAGTGTTTGCTGCACCGGAAGTGACGACAACTGATTCAGTGACTGCAAAAAGTCATTGAAATTCTCTTGAAATATGCTCTTATTTTTTGGAGCAATTTGGACGATAATGCGGCACAGATATGCTCTGGCATATACACTGACTAATGGATCTCCGATGCCCCGGATAGTCTTGGTCAAACGCTTCAAAGCCCTTTCAAACTCCATTTCGACTTCATTTTTATCGATCAAAAAGCCATAAACTTTCAAAATAGCGGTTTCGACATAAAATCTGGGAATCAGTTCCCGAACAGAAGCTATTTTGTAGAACCAATTACGACAGGTCTCACGAGCAGACTCTATCGCTGAAGACATGGAACCGGCCTTACAGTAGATCCGTTTGTAAACCAATGATCCGAAATTGTCTAAAATATCAGTTATCAGAACAAACTTTGATGGATAGAACTGAATGACAGAGACGTCGGCCAACAGTTTGGAGCATTGGATCGCAATTTTCAAAGCCTTAACTCTTTGGTCCGATTCCCAGGACTCGTGAAGAGCAACATTCAGTTCATCGATTCGGTTAACATATTCTGTTTGAGTCAAATTCAACATCTCTTTGACAGAACCCTCTTCGAAGTCATCCAATTGTTCCAAACGGTGACGAACTTTGTCAGTGACAGAAGTATTAGCAGAACTGCGAACAATTGAAGTGCTGGCACTGATCGCCGAATTACTGACGCCGACCATCAAAAATGAAGTCTTGATTGAAAGTCTTTCGGAAGTCGTATATTTGGTTAGAATCGAATTCTTCATTGAAGACCAATTATCGAAATCCTCTTCAATGAAATCATTGGTCGGATTATTCTGTTTAGTCGAAGATTTATAACTTTTATCGAATTCATCAGAAGAAGTAATTGAATTGTGTTCCGAGTCATTCCGCATATTAAGGGCCATTGAGAGCGGATCCAAACCATTCCAAGAAGTATTGGTTGGTTGTGAGACCATTTGTGGTTCATTTGTATTGTTTAGTGAAGAGTTAGTCTTGATTTTTTTGGTCACAACTTGATTGATGACAAGAGTTTTTAATGGATGGTCGACCACTTCTTTAGCCGAACAGTGCCTTCCACTCACTTCTGACCAATAGTTACGAACTTTTGGAGTCCTTTGGAAACATAATTAAATGGTAATGATATCAAAAGAAAGAGACAATTAGTTACCAGTCCATTTTTAACCTTTTAGATGATTGAAATGATCGAAATGAGTTGAAGTTTGCTTTATTTGTTTACTAACATTTTGGGGGAGTTTTCAGTGGTTGTGATGAGAGCGCAAACTCTTCCAACTCTTCAATCAATGGTAGACTTCGAGACAAGAATCAAATTGAATGAAATGATGAGAAAAGTTGTTAAGAAACGGATTTTTATTTGATATTTACTTTTGTCACATTTGATAATACATTTCTTCGAAATTGTTTCGATTTGCATAAAATCGTTCGTTGGGTTCTTACAAGTCTTACAATCATTTGATTTATTGGTTTAGATCTGAATTATGTTTGGGTTTAAGTGTTGGTCAATGGCTGACACTCGAAGGCTAACAGTTATGTAGTGTTTGATATTCGTGTGATGTGTCGATGGCTAGACTTAAGGGGTAGTCGACTAGCAATTGGTCCTAAGAATCAAATTATCTCTCATAAGAAGCCTAATATCTGATTAGTTGAGCGAAAGGCACAGTCGGGTAAATATAGAAACCCTTCCAGCAATTGAACAGAATTTGAGGAAAAGCCGAAACAGAAGGAATTTATAAACAAATTTAAGAAATAATTAATTGTTGTGTGTTTTATATCAAATAAGGTGGGAATCAATTGGTTTCCAATACTTTGCGAACAACTGATTGGAATTCAGATTTAAATCACTTTTCGTTAAAATTCTATCAAAAAGTAAGAAATGAGAAAATTATAGTATTTTTTACACTTCTTTCGACATTTAGTACAAAATGTGACCCAAACTGCAAATGCTTTTTATAAACAATTTTTCAAACATAAGTAGCAGTGGTTTGACATTCAATTGATTAGAAGTTGCCCTCAAATGGACTGACATTTGGTTCTAATTATTTCCCGATCGCTTCGTTCAGTGCTCGACAGTCTTTGAAGCCTTTGGTGCCGTCGGGACCTCTCGGATTACGAATCACTACAACTCGTGGTCCGCAGTCGTCAACTTTAACGCGAGTCAGTCGCTCTGGTCGTGCAGTTTGTGTCTCTCCTATTTTGACGACATTACAGGCACTGATTTTGCCGTTTCGCTGACTTTGAAGGACCACGAATTCAACCAAATCTCCCGGTTGTAGGTTTGAGTTGTTCTTCACTTCAGACATATGGAAAAATATGTTATTCTTATTTTCATCGGTCGACTCGTAGCTCAAGAAACCGAAATTTCCTTTAACGCACTCAACCGTTCCCTAAAACAAATGACCAAATATTTAGAAAAAGCGGTGGTTAGAGACAAAAAAGAACTGATACCTGAAGTTTAGTACGAATGGGTTTGATATTTACGGCCCTCTCTTTGTCAGCAGCTCTGTTGAGGCCGACCTGGAATTTGACGGCATCACCCTTTTGTATGAACTCATTGATGTCGGAAAGGGAAATCATACTAAACTCGTATTCAATTGTCTCATTACTCTCAGAACTGCTGGTCGGGTCGTTAGCCATACGTATTAGACCCGTGTATTCATTCTGTTCGGGGTTGAAAGTCCTAACGGTTCGGGTGACTACACCGGTCAGCATTTCAGGCTTTATTTCATCATTTTGTTTGCGAACCAAAGCTTTGCGAACAGCAATAGCCGTGAGTTTGCCGTTTTTGAGCGATGCGTTATATTCGACCACTTGTCCCAACTCGAGAGCGTCAACGTTGCCATCATATACGCTGTAGTGGAAGAAGAGCTCTCTCTGTCCGTCCTCCTCCTCAATGAAACCAAAGGTATCTTTAAGAGCGACTACATATCCACGACTCGAATATTTGGTTCCATTTTTCGTTTGAATGGCAGTTCGGGACCCAATGCTCGACATATTAGACTTAGAAGTGACCTCTTTCTTGACTTTAGGGACACTTTGCGATTCATTGTTCAGATTGTTGTCCTCATCGCTCATTCCGTTCAAAAGTGTTGGTTTCAGGAGTTGTTGAGCGAAAGTTTGGTCGGTTTCATAATGCGAACCACTCGTCAGCAAATCACTGCTCACTTCCGACAAATTGGTTCCGATGTCTAATTGCGACAGAATTTCAGACCACGAATTGCTTTTGGCAACTATTCCCTCATTGTTTCGGCCATTATAGGCTTTGACGGCACTTCTCTGGTCAGCATTAGATGCGGTGCCGTTTCTTTCACTTTCCAATTCAGTATTCAAATCAATTAAAGGGAATTCATTGTACTTTCCATAGCTTTCCGATTCAGATTCAGTTTTGTAGTCTTCAGAAGAGTTATTGGAATAAAACATTCCGTTTGACAATTGTTTTGGCGAAGAGTTCTGATTCGGAGAAGAGAGAAGATTCGTGAAAATAGTTCCGTCCGGAAGTAGTTTAATGCGGAGCGCCTGGAGGCGACCCATTGATGACGAGTCCGGACCCACTGTGAACTCAACCTCATCGTTTAGTTTGAGAGTCAGGTTCGGATTTAGGAGTTCGCTGACTCGGAAGTAGACACGCGTTCCCTCCCGGTTCCAGCACTTTATGAATCCGTAATAATCCTACAAAAAATGGTAAATAAGTTTTGGCTGATATACTCTAATGATAGTTACTTTAAGAGCGGCCACATATCCGTGTTCTCTGTGCTCATCAGAGACAGTGAAGGTTTCCTCCAAAAGGTCGACACCTGTGGCGTGTTGGAGGCTATCCCTTCTGTCGGTGACTATTTTGAATCTAACAAAATCGTCGGTCTGTAGAGTGTATTCTCCCTTTACGTCGCGATCGCCGAACGGAATCTCCACTTCGTCTCCACTTTTATTATACACTATTCTTCCAGGAAAAGGATCGGTTGGCGTTCCAGAGGGTAGACTTGATTGTGATCTGGAGCTGGAATGCGAGCTCTGGCGCTCTAATGCCTTAATAATTCTTCCGGTATAGAAGTCTTCTGAAACGTCCTCAAAGACTACAGAACCGGGGGATAGTTTGTTGACACTTACGGCAACTTCTTTGCCATTTCTGGTCTGAATGCAGAACTCGACGTCATCGCCGAGCAATAGATTCTTAAAGTCTTTGCATTCAGAGGAATGAAAAAAGATTTCCTTGACAATATCTGAGCGCTCAATGAATCCAAAAGAGTCCTTCAGAGTACATATGACTCCCGAGTGTTTCTGAGGAGTAGGCGTTTCGAGGAGGACGTGTCGGGCTCTCAAGTTTCCGCTTTTATCGGTCCCTATGTAGAACGTGACGCTGTCTTTCGAGTTGAGGTTTTGGTTGTCCTCGATATCGTCTTTGGCAAAGGGAAGGAAAAAACATTCCCCTCTGTTTTCATAGGCGACTCTGCCTTCCCTTTCTGTGGTGAGTTCAGTAGTGATGAAACCGGTCACTCGTTCAGTACTTAATTCTTCGGCCATAAAAGCCTCGTTAGTGATCTTCACGACATGACTGGCAATTGGTTTTCCAGTTCTTCTGTCGTAAGTCATTTCAAACTCTACCGGATCACCTAATTTCAAGTGTTCGATATTTCCCTGATATTGACTGTAATGATAATTAAGAACCTAAATTCTGTGGCTATAAATCATTTGGAAAGAACTATACCTGTAGTGAAAGAAGAGTCGGGCCTGTCGTTCGCAGCACTGGATGAACCCATAAGAGGCCAACTAAGACCAGAAATCAATAAAATCAAAACAATATGGGATAGTATGGAATAGCTACCAGTTTTTCGACAATGCCGGCCTCTCTGAAGCCTTGAGAACTACTTCCTTGAGAGCTATCTCTGAAAGAATTGGAGGAATCGTTGTTCGAATTGGTTTTGTTGTTTGAAAAGATATTATTAGGCGATGAGAACAACGAACGACTGTCGGAGGCGTTCGCTGTGTTTGCATTGTCAGCATTGGAGTGATTCATATGATTGTTTGGCAGCTGGAAGGAGGGCTGACCCCAAAAACAGTGGTTAGTAAGAGATAGTGGCCTTGTCTGACATACCTTCCACTGAGGACTAGCCATCGTCCAGATATATCGCAATGTAATTCACAGTCAGTTCCGAAAAATAAAACTTAAAATTGAGTCGAATTTGGAAACGACTTATGATTGGAGTAATGAATGACAATATAATCCAAATATTAACTCAATATTAAGACATTTGATATAATTGTGATCAAAATCAATAACTATCGTCAAAATGTAAATAATGGCCCAATTTTTGAACTGTCTTTGAGTTCGCGTTTGTCTCAACTTTTGTTACTTTAATTATACTTTAGTTTATAGTTTACTATAAAATCAAAATAAATCAATGGTTTCGAGCGTTGCGTTTGTTTCCTAATTAATGAGTTTTGCTTTTATTGCCAGAAGTTTCCGAATATAATCTCTTTTTGTTTCAGTTATTAATTGCTTTCTTTTGTAAAATTATTAAATAATTAAATGATTGTTCGTTTCGTTAGCTTTGAGTTGATTTCCAATCTTTAGTTGTTTTCTTTCCGACAGATCTTCGCTTTTCGGATGTTATTTGCTTTTAATTGATTCAAACAAATCATAATTAATGTCAAAACAATTATCTATATTTCAAAACAATGAGTGAATCATTAAATTGAGTGACAAATGGCTTTAAATTTGAGCTCAAAATTTTGTCAATCAAATCAATTGTGACTCAAATCTGATTCAAACAAACCATTGATTATCATTTCAAATATATTTGATTTGTTAATTGCTTTTGACATTCACTCAATAATTACTAAATCTTTTGAATAAAAGACTAAAATATAATATAAATGAGTGAAATGAACGTCAATTCAATTGAATAGAAATAAAGACAAAACAAAAGAAATGATTGGATTATGAGTTCAATTTAATGGACCTCTCATTTGATTATTAACTGGTTTATGTCAAGTTTAGTCAATTATTTGAGTGAATCACAATTAAATGAGTGATAGTTTGCTAATTTAGTTGAAATAATATAATTAAAATTGAATAATACCTCGAACTTAGGGCACACTTAACGGCACTTAACTGTAGTTATGCCGCCATTTCTTACACTTTAATGGTTTAGTCAACGCATTCACAAAATAGAGAGATTACTGTTCGCCAAATGCCAGTCAACGCCAATACTATGTCTACACCAAATATAAATGATGTAAATCTTGCCCACACATCATTCACACATCATTCACCATGTACATTGTACAAGCACAACTTTTCAATAATCACAAAGATTAATACAGAATTCAGTTTCCTAGTTCTTATTGAATTAGTCCTGAATATAATAATATTTGTTTATCAAAACAGACTTAAATAAATGATCTTATTTTAGATACATTTGTCAAATGGTTATGTCTTTTGTTACTGTTATATGTACTTGCTTCTTTTCGAATACCAGATATTACAATACAACCTCGAAATAACGGACCACTATTTAACGGAAACTCGATTTAACGGACAGATTTTCGCTGCACCG